>CM076073.1:29912500-30155000 GCA_038088235.1 Zacco platypus
TGTGTTTTCATGTTTTATGGGGACTTTCCATAGGTGTAATGGTTTTTCTACTGTACAAACTGTACATTCTGTCCCCCTACACTACCCCTACCCCTAAACCTACCCATCACACTAAATGTTCTGCTATTTTACATTTTCAAAAAAGATCATTCTGTATGATTTATAAGCTTATTTCCTCATGGGGACCAAAAAAAAAAAAAAGTCCCTGTAGGGACATTTGGTCCCCATAATGTAGGGAATACCCGCCCACACACACACACACACACACACACACACACGTCTGTATTTCTATCTTAGTGAGGTCATTCTATAGACTTCCACTGATTTTATATCAGGTCAGTGATATTTTCTCTCTCCTAACTCAACCTCTACTCCTAAACCACCATCACAGAAACATGTGACCATCACTAGATTTAAATACAAACATCTTTTGGCTGATTTAAAATGAGTGAGGACCAGTAAATGTCTCACTAATGGGTGAGAGAGAGAGAGAGAGAGAGAGAGAGAGATCAGCATAGTGGTTTGCTGTTAAGCTGTTTGTTTTACTGGTAATAGATGGCGGCCATCTTGCATTAACACTTAATTATCATGTTTATGTTGTTTGTGTTGCATCTTTGGAGCAGGAAAAACCCAGCCTATGTTTTTTTTTTTCATTTCAATGCACAATTGCATTATGGTAGTGAAGAATTGTTTATTGAATATCTTAGACTGAGTTGAACATTGTACTTGTGTAAATTCTATTTGACCATTGTCTTTTTAGGTACCACTCGCACTCTTACTGGTACGTGGATACAGGTTGATACATTATATTATAAATGTGAATACCAGCCTCCATTTTCTTCTGTGCAAAGTCTTGATGGTCTTCAACAGGTAAATATATGACGATCACACACCGCATACTTCACAAGATAATGGTGAGAAATCTTGTTTAAATGCTTTAGATTAAAGAAAGAAATGCATTTTTTCATGCATGGTACTACTGTATAAGTGTAAGACAACTTGACTACAAAAAAAGTTACTGCTTAAATATTTTACTGAAAAACACACTATTTGTCTGGAAAGCCTTATAAAGATGGATCAGAATCAGACTGAAGATCAGAGCCATCACTGCGAGGCACTGAAAACACTGATAGATTCCTCATCTCACTCTTTTCTTGATTGACAGTTGTGGTTCAACTTCACTGTGTCAAATGTACGCATTTGTCCTTCAACCTCATATGACGTCTTGGCCTATAACCTTCCCACACCACCACCTGGAACCAAAAACTATATAAAGATTTTCCAAACAGGTCAGATTTATTTGCTCTTACAGCCACTCATTTCATATTCTCTGATCTATGTGGTGTGATGTTTGATTATTTCCTCAAAAATACTTTTCATTTTGAGATCTACAGACACTTAAACTGAAATATATGATATTCTGAGCTGTGTTTGAAAGTATGAACGTGACAACAGGCCCAGGTGTTTTTTTTTAATTTAAAGATGGCCTTCGATACTTAATTTTTCTATTGATGCCATTTAATGGAAAAGAAAGTAGAAAAGTAAAGTGTACATGTTGTAACAGTCAATCAACTGTCTTAACTGTAGTACTGGAGTTCCTCAAGGTTCAATTTTGGGCCCTATTCTGTTCATCTTATATATTAATGACTTGCCTGATTTTACTCTTTCTGTGACGACAGTTCTTTGTGTGAATAAATGATCATGTGTGAAAACACTTACACAACTCCTTCAATATCAAAACTCAATGTTTTTAGAAAGCAAGCAATAATTTTTTTACCTTTTGCACTTCTGTTTATAGTCTAAATATAGTCTAATGTTTTGAGAAACAAATACAATTTGCACCTGTGCATTTGTTTTTTTTTTGTAAATATATACTGAATATACAGGAAGTCGTCATCTTTATCTCTATCGAGCTCTGGCGGTTGACGTCACGCAATCTAAACTCTGGCATTTTGGCAGGCCATCAGGAGAGCGCTAGAGCGGCTGTAGCATTGATAGTGATAGTGATCCGAACAATAATTTAAAACCCGCCTGTTTAGACCTTACAAACCTTACTATTTCACCAGCTGCTGTGCTCCAGGATGCCAGAACAGGCGGGGGAAAGCAAAGGGGAAATCATTTTATCGTATTCCTAAGGATCCCAACACTATAAATACACTCAAACAAATATTTCAGTCTAAACATAAGTTTTATGTAATTTAATTACATAGCAATTTTCCATCCATTTGGATTACATAGTTTTAACATAAACAAACTAATAAACTTAATGTGATTCATATTTGTCAGTCATACGTAAATGAAATAGGTAAGATTTATGTAATAGTTCACAGAAAAATGCCCAGGTTAATGAACACTGTTTAGTGGTCTTGTGTGTGTGCACTACTGAGTTAAAGTACCGTTGAAGCAGTGTCAGAGTTAATGAGATCATTAAGTGATGATTGAACATTAATGATGAACACCTGCTGTTAACAAGCAGAATCACTGAAGGACAGAGAAACACAAGAACTACAACTGATGAAATCAACTGAAGATAAAAGACATTTAATCTCTCACTATTCATATACTATTCATATAACTAACACATAAATCTTACCTATTTCATTTACATATGACTGACAAATATGAATCACATTAAGTTTATTAGTTTGTTTATGTTATAACTATGTAATTCAAATGGACAGAAAATTGCTATGTAATTAAATAACATAAAACTTAATAAACTTAAAACTTACATAAACTTAAACCAGAGCACCCAGAGGAAATCCATGGCAACATGACGAGAACATGCCAACTCACTTCTAGTAGTGTTATGTGATTGAATATGGTTTCAGACATCAGTAGAAAAAGTCTAACACCTGACATGAGTTTCATACACAGCTCTGGTATCACGGCTTGGGTTTCTCCTTCAATGTACATCTGTGGAACTTTTTTCACTTGTTTTATCCAGCAGCTTAAATTTCTGCATCTGATTAGTTAGTAAAGTAACAGCACATCTACTGTATCTTCAGCAAGACACACTCCACTTTAATACCTTAAATACCTGTTTTGGGGACTGACTTATGTTCTTCCTGTTCGATTGACTTCCTAGCTGAAATCGAATGGCACGCTCACATTTCTTCAGTCCATCGTGATCATAAAATAGTGGTGACCTTCAATGAAAGCTATGCGGCAGACAGCCACACCGTCGAACTGGAAAACGAATCAGATTTACTAGCAACTGCTAAGAATAAAAGGGTATGTTCATTTCATTTCATTTCAAAATGAATTCCAAGGACACAGCAACTCACAGGAAAATAAGTAAATAAATATAATATCTAAAAATCTTTTAAATAAATTTACTTGAAAACCCATACAGCATAAGACAAAAAGACTTGTCAGAGAATATATCTTTATAATATGTATACTTTAATATTCATTTAACTTTTTTTTAAGTATAAACAAGTCAAAATAAGTGAAAAAAATCTTCTGGTGTTGTAAAACATTTTTTTCTGCCAGTTCCGTCATTCCTTCATTTTTGTTTTTTGGCTCTACAGGGATGCGAAGCAGGAGAATGTCAAGTGGAACTGGAATACACGGGTCCCTGTAAAGACTTTACAATATTGGTGACTATAAAATCAGATCTAATATATAGAAGTGCGCAGAACAATACAAATATTTTTTTACAATATGATGTCTTGATATGATGATAATTTTAACTGTAAAAATGCTACAGTAAAAAACTGATTAATAACAACTGCCCTTACTATATACAGGGACAAACAGGGTAATAGATTGAATCTTATATTTCATGTAATTTTACAGTAAAATGCTGTTTTTAAAAGTAAAAAAGAACAAATCATCTTATTTACTGTGAAAAACTACATTTTCAGAATTCCTATGAGACACTTTTGATAGTATTTGATGGTAGCCTCAGAATAATATATGATTTATTAGAATGCATGCAAAGTTCTCTCAGTCAAGGAAAATCTGGTCTGCTCTAAGACACTGCAATGGCTTGAAACTAATGTTTAAATCTGTCTTTCCAAATATTAGTCATGGAAAAATTATCGATAAAACATGTAAGACGTCTGTGCATGGTAACACATCATCATAGTCATCATTTGGGGTTATAGAAAGCATGATTCAAAATGTTCCCTGCAAAAATCACTTTCTCAGTCAGCATTTGTGTTCTGTAATCTAGTACAAATAGCTAAACCTTCCTGACACAAGCAAAATATAGATATTAAGACATTTCAGTGAAGAAATCGTAAAGTATGTAAGGGCAATGAGACGCTGTGTCCTCAGTTGACACTATGGGAACACTTTCCGTGACCGGTGTCTGAAGCATGTGTGATTATGATACTATCAACGGCATAAAAGCATAAAAAAAAGTCACGAAAATAGGCCTAATGTCACGAAAAAAAATAGGCTAAATTAAATACGACATCTGTCACTCAAAACTAAGGCTAAGCCAAGAATACAAATAAACAAAAACTGCTGCCTTACTAGCTATACTGCAAAATGAAATCTTTTTTGCAGAATAGCTAGTCCATGCAAGAACAGAACGTCGCTAACTGACGATGGTTTCAGTAGTGAACGTCTCTCCTCCAGAATCTGACCACAAAGGCTGAATGTTCTCTCTGAAGGTGCACTCGTGGCTGGGATGCAAAGCACATATCTTGCCAGGTTGCAGGGTTGTTATTTAGGAATGGTTGCCCAATCCTACAGTTCTAGCAAACAGTAGAAAGGAGGATAGAGAGTGGGTTGCTAGCTGCTACTCTGTCTCGATACTCCTCCCGGACCATTAGAAAATGTGTTAACAGTCGCCCATTATGTTCACAGTATCACCTCCTGGTATAGAGTGGAAGTACGACAAATGAAGGAGTGAGATGCGAAAGCGGAATGCCCATTCTTCTTGCTGTACTGCGCATCCATATGAGGAAACAGATTAAGGCAACCCTCGTAACTAGGGGCGTAAAACAAAAAGCCTACAAAGTGAAATGCAAAAATGCTATTTCCAATTTGAATGTGATTTAAAGGATAGAATATTGCTACTTTTACCAACTCCATGTCAGGGAAGGTGACGAGAGGAAGTGGGATGCAAATGGAGTATTGCCAACTCTTCCCGTCCAGTAACTAGCCTATTTGACATGTGATCACAGAGGGAGCACATAGCTACCACGTCCGCACTCCTGGTACCAGAGGGGGGAACCAATGAGGATGTGGGCAGGTAGAAGAGTAGAACATGAAAGTCCAACTCTACACCTGCAACACCCAACACACAAGGGAAGCATATCCATATTACCTCCATAGCGCAAGCTCCTGAAAAAACAAATAAGGGAGTAGATTGTATCAATCACTCTACCTCCTCTACAACAGTCTAGCTTTACTGCTAAGGAGAAATATGGATGCATTGTATTCAAGTGCACGACAGACAATGAGGCGGGGAGCTAACAACAAAAATCCTGCAACCCTATCTGGATGCAGCCCTTCCTCTTAATTACAGAGGGAACACACTCTAGGGATGTGAATGCACCTGCTTTCCATCATTGCTTAAAGTGTGTGATTACAAGGGAAGCACAATATTTGTCGCTGTAATCCAGAGGCTGTTGATTTAAAAAGTGGGGCAAATGTGCTTGCGACTTATTTCATGTGAAAGCAACTATGCTTCCCAGGATCAGGGAAGGATGGTGAGCCAATACTACGGCAATAGTCTGTTGGTCAAACCAAGAAGTGAACAGTCATGACAAAAATATTCCTCAACCTCCCAGCTCAATGCTGGAAAGAACTTTTCCAAGGAACCATGTTTGATATAGGGTGCATGATATAGGGATTAAGGACCTTGATCTAAGCGGGGGATGTATTGGATCACTTAACTTTTGGAACAATGCCTCAACAGCAGTGCCAAAAGAGCCTGGAAGGCGACACTGAGGCATTAAGGAGGAAAGATTTCTCTTTCTCCTTGAGCCCCAGAAGGTCAAGCTTTAAATGCTTCTCCATGGCAACCATCCATGGACGCCACACTGGGAGCGAGATAGCTCGCAAGTGAACCTTCAACTCGGGGGTGTCTACGTAATTCCATGTTCAGAGAGACCCTTCACATTTGAGTGGGACTGGAGCGGGGAATCGCTCATCCAGTCTACCTCAGGCGGATTCCTCTTTCTCCACTGACCAATCTAGGTTTAATTTGGCTGTGGCATGGGGTCCTTACATCACCCAACTCCTCATATGAGGGGGAGGGAGGAGATGGACATGTGTTTCTTCAGAACTAGATCACGCCAACAACATGCTCTCTACCAGATCGGAAGAAGCTGCAGAGCAGGCCTGAGACCGGGATAGCTAGCGAGTGATGCTTAGGTAAGGATCGGGAGCGGAGCTTCCTCACTGTGAAGCGGTCACAGGGAGCACAGCAAGCCCCCTCGAGGACTGACCACACAGGCTCTGCTCCTAGACATTTAACACACAACTCCAAACTGCAATAGCCAATTAAAATTGCTGTGTAACACACATGCTTCAGACACCGGCACACGCGAAGCGTTCAAACTGAGGACGCAGCGTAGAGTTCCACTTCGAAAGGTAATTGGAATTAACTTTTTATTATAACTTTATAGTTTTAATTTTCTGGTTATAGGCACATGAGAAAGAAAAATTAAAGTTAATGTCAAGACATATTCTTGTAGGAAAACTGACCCATTTCTCCTCTCCTTTCACTTTTTAACTAACATTGGTCTGGTATTATATAATGGCAGATAACACCTCACTTCAATCACTGTTCGTATGTAACACCGGTTCAGCATGAAGTGAACTGTATGAGTGAGTATCCCATAATTCATTTTCTCATTTTATACATTGTCTGTTCTGAACATTCGTCTGGTTACTCTTGGGATTTTCTGTTCCAGACGGGTCTGAGTTGGCCATTGGTGTTGGATGCATGCTGGCACTTATTTTTGTGCTTCTCTGCTGCTGCATCATGTGTAAGTGAACAATAAACCAATTTAAAACTTGCTTTCACACCTTTATACACAGGTATTGGGAAAACCGGCACTTTTCCCAGAGCCAGTTGCCTGGTGGGACAGCAAATCTGACTATATCAGATTTATGTAGAAATGATTTAAAGGGATATTTCACCCCAATTCAAAACACCAAATTCACACATAGCCTAACTCCATAATAAGGCTACTATATGTCTGATATATACTGTTATCGGAATCAAATCCAAATGGGATGTTAGACTATTTCAAACACGCACTGGCATTTTGAGCTCAAGAACTTCACAAATGACCATGCAGATATTTGTAACATAGCAGGTGTGATTACATAATATGATTTATTTCTGCTCAGTATCATGCAAATTGTAGGCTTTCTAAGGCATTTAAAGGCTAATTTAGGCCTACACTCCAAACTCCAACAAAGGCCACAAATACAATTAAATTACTGAGACGTGCCATGCCGTGCAAAAAAAGGCTCTTAAAAAGAGCTCATTAGTTTCTTGTTAATTTAGCCAATGTATCAAATAAATACCTAGGGTTGTGTTTGTTCTTTTCAATGAGAGTCGAAAAGTAAGTAGACACAGGTTTTTAAGGACTTTCTGTATGCGGTAACACTGTCCTTACATGAAATGCGAAAAACCTCAAATTTTGTTTTCTTCTAGCTGCGCTCCATTTTTTGGTCTGCTCACTTGAGCACGAGTGTGCTCGTTATACTACGGTGTCTGAGTACTTTCCTTAATCATCTTTAAGTGCAAAGGAGCAACCGTGTCTAAAGTGCTTGAAAAGAGAGAGTCAATAGTTTATGTTGCAACATAAAGTTCTTATAAGCTATGTGGTACGCTAAGGAGTTGAAACTGATCAGGAAGATTATTTATGACGCAATGTTTAGTGGTAGAAGTCATACATGTAACAGGGAGTTTGTTTTGCTGCCTTAGCTAAATGGACTAGATTTATGATAAGACTGGATAATGATCCGAGATGTCATTGCTCTGCTGCAGAATGATTATGACAATGAGTGGGTCCTGACACGCGTTAGTAGGGGGTAGTAGACTCATTTAAAATAATGTAATCATCTGGTTTTAGGCGGTTTCTGTCAAACGCAGCACATCTAGTTTATGATCTGTGATCATATAATTTACAAAAGGTGCTTTTGTAGAAAGGGATCTAATATTCTGCAAACTATTATTTGTTTGTCTGTATTATATCTGGTTTTTATTTGTTGGACATCAATTAAATTATTACCCTGAAATGGGTTCGGGGGTTTATTTTAATTACATTTAATTAGATTTATTTTAATTTAACTAGTTCGGGGAACAAACCCATTTTATTTAGTTAAAGTGTGACCAAATGTTTAGTAAATAAATATGTCCAGTATTTCTGTAAGGGTAAATAATGTTTTAACTAGAGATCTCATAAACATATCTCTAGGTCATACAGTGCAGAGACAGTTTTTTAGTTGTCATTCCATTCTCACCTCTTCCAGGTCAAATCCTCCGGAGGGGTCATGGCTCGAAGCGTAGCCCATCCGTGCGGGTGTTGGTGGTGTATCCTGCAGTAGATGATCCGTTTCAGCGCACAGTGATGCTCCTGACTCAATCCCTGCAGAGTCATGGTGGTGTAACCGTCTTCATTGACGTGTGGGAGAGAAGAAGTCTAGCCGAACAAGGGCCGCTCCGCTGGCTCAACAATCAGGCCGACCTTGCAGACCGAGTCCTCATCATCTTGCCGCCTCAACGCACACAGACTGGTACCAAACTTTGTTGTTTTCCTCTCAGCACCAATGCATTTGACTCAGATTTTGTGGTGAATTTACTATTCATTTTGTGGATAACACAAAACAGCTTTCATGAACAAAATGCACCAAGCATGTCACAAAATGCATTTCATCCAGTCAATATTTCGTTGGTAAATCCGAGGTCTTCAATGGAATATTAATTTCATGACGTAGCAAATCACAAACAGAAATGTGCAAAATAAAATTGTTCCTGAAGGTGAATTCTACTGTACAGCATGTAGGACTACATTTCAAACAAGACTAAAGGTGAACCTCACTAGATGAAACACTCTTAGAAGACGAGGTTCTACACGGAACCTTACAGGGATCTGTCAGGAAATGAAATAACCTGAAACATGAAAGTATTATGCACCCATTTAAGACATTTCTCCTGACAACATGAAAGACGTTTCAGTTTTAAAGAACTCTTTTATGCCAAAACTGTTCTAAAAGAGTTCTTTAAAATTGAAATGTATTTCATTTTTTTTAATACATTAGCATTTTAGAAGGTATATTTTCATTTCAATAAAACCCAAAAGTATTTTTTTTGTTCTAAAATTCTATAACACTTAACACTTACAGTGCCCGTTGTGCAAATATTTACTATAGTATTAACAGTATTAACCCAATAAATCATGCGGACAGATTTTTTTTAAGAATGACCCATTTGTTTGTGTCTCAATATTAGACAATTATTGATAAACTCTTAAGTCATATAAAAAACACACTTCTTTATCTTCTATGAATGCTTCCCTTTGCAGACAACCTTAATCCAGACCTCATTCCCAGCATGACCGATGACACGGTTTCAGCATCTGCCAGCAATCTCTTCGCCCTGACCCTCAACCTTGTGTCCAGCGCTGCCCATGACCCACACGGCCGGGACAAGTTCTGGGTCATCAACCTGGATGCTGACAACAAGATCGTGCAAACTGAGCTGAGAGGCTGCAGGACCTTCGTTCTGCCCCGAGACTTGGAACGGCTCCATCAGCAGCTGCCGGGTGGAGAGATCAAGAGCCCGGCTCTGCTGACCTCTTTCAGGTGCTTCTGCTTCAAAAACACCTTGGAGCAAATGAAAATCAATACAGACTTCCGAAGCTGTTCTGAAGACGACAGCCTGGACGAAAAACCTGAATTCTTGCCATAATATGTGCCTTTGTTTGTCCTGAAAAGATGCTCCTGATGGTCCTTCTTCCAGCAGACTTCAGTTCCAGATCCGATCAAACGCTGATCTCCTTCTTTAGCTGGTTCAGGTGTTTGATTAGGACTGGAGCTAAACTCTGCAGGACTCCCACATAACAAAATATATTCCAAAAACATTTTGCTAATGATCCCATTAAGTTATGAATGTTCGAAACGTCCAGTTTTTCAAATGTTTAAAAAAAGGTTTTTTCTTGGTTGTGCGAACATTAATGGAACATTTCAATTTGTGACTTTTTAATGTTCTCTGAATGTTCTGAAACTATAAAGGAAAAATGAACGATGTATAGACAATGTTATGCTAACGTTTTGAGAAACAGTCTATTAAGGTTCTCTCAAAGTTCCAGTAACGTTTCCGCAACGTTAGCCAAGCGCTCTGTTGGCTGGGATTGTAGCCCAATCCTTTCCTGAAAGATGTGCCAAGTTATATCACGTATGTATCAAGTATATCGAGAGAAATGATTTCTGCTGCTTGCTATTTAGTTTGAGTTTTATTAATATACTGCAATGCCTTCATGTTTCCTTTAGATATCTAGTCTGTGTTATTAAAGTGTTACTCATCTGCTTAAAACTGATCTTACACATTTAAAAATGTAAAGTGACTAAAAGACTTTTTTCTGTTGTTATAATGATAGATGTCTTTGCTGTATATTGCTGTTTAATCTATATACCATTTTTTCATATTGTGATTTGCTGAACTGCATTGACCACAAATATTGATTTGTCTCATGCGGTTGGTGAATTAAATGAATAATTCACCTGGAAACAACACAGTTATTGCACCAATTACAATGAAACTGAAAAAATCATGAATAGAGACCAAAAAAAAAAAAATCCCTTCGCAGATGCGCAGCATTATTGGTGTGTATTCGTAGGGTGGCAGTGACTGACGCTCCTGTTGGCTTTAGTTCAGTGTGATGTGGACTCTGATCGTCCCTGACCACTTCAACAAACAGAGTGACAGGAAGGCATAACTGATCCATCTCTGCTCAGTTTAATAAAGTTAAGCTGTCTATGCTGGAATAAAGACGCGTAATGGTGTTTGACTTACTCTTGAAAAATAAAGGCACTGATGGTTCAACGAAGAACCTATTATGCTCTTTCTGGAAGTCTTGATGTTGTTTTTGGGCTCAGCTCCTCTCTTCCCAGTCTGTCAGTAACGCTCTGTTTAGTTCCCGTCTCTACGAAGCCCCGCCTTCTATGCTCCGATTGGTCAGTGTGTTGTGATTGGTGTTCGGAAAATGTCCCGCCCCTTACCATAACCACCAGTTTCAACACACAACTAACTCAACCAGGCTCCGCCCCTTTATTCTGTATATGAATTATTTAAATGAGGAATATTGTGGAGGGACTTTATGCTCAAACAGCAACAGTAAAAGAAAGATGAACATTTTTATAGTATTTAACATCCATGGAACCTTTTCAGAGCCAAACGTTTTTTATAGTGTATTATAACAATGTTATTACACGATACTCAATATTTATATTATAAATATTTAACCTATTCAATTACGCAGAGCTTTGTCACAGTAAGTAATAATTTAGTAAATGTAATATTACCCTGCTCAAAATTTTATCACATTTTTTAATCACTCATTACTACATTATGAACTTTACGTTATATGCAATTATTACATCATGAGATGCTACAAACACTGTTCAGTTCCAGGACCAGAAGTGTTGAAAATAGCAACTTATTTTAAAGAACCAATTTTTAAATACATATCACTTTTGTATGCGGGTACAGGGCAGTTATGACCTGATTAGAGCGATAAAAATTAGGAATAGTACAAATATATAAAACAAATATTTATAAAACAAAAATATGTATATGAAATATTCTTTTAGTTCTTAAGAACCACTGACATGCTTCCCAAACTCCACATAATTAACAGCATCGAACTGCTTTATTTACATGCCGTAAAACTAATTCAGAAGCAGATGAGATCCCCGCTCCCGTCCTCCGGGCTCACCAGACGAAGGCGGCTCGCTCACGGAGCATCCGGACGCCGAAGCGCTGCCACTCGCGCTGGTGAATCCACAGCTCCTGCGTGGTGTCCAAACACGCCAGCACGGCGCCACCCTTCCACGCGATGACGCGAGGATCCATGTCCTGTGTGCAACAGCCGTCAGTGAGAAGATACAGGGCAATGAATTCTGGGTACAGTTCAGCCAGTCATGTGACACTCACATTAGAGCCTTAGAAACTACTAGCTTTTGCAGGCATTTTAATCTTTCAGATGGCCTCCGAAAATTGACCCATCCTAACATTTAAAAGGCATCTATCCTTCATCACCCAATTTATTCACTGAAAATTGAATATTATAAATCTAAAATGTGTTTCTATTAAGTTATATTATTAACTTTTGGTATATTTATCTATATTTAATTTAATTTATCTCCATATATATTAAATAAAAATTTTTGTAAGACTTTACAATAAGGTTTCATCTGTTAATATCAGTTAAACTGCAGGAATTAATGTGAACTAACAATGAAAAACACTTCTAAATCATCTATTAATCTTAGATAATGTTCATTTCAATATTTACTTGCACTACATAACTAATACATTATTAAAATCAAAAGTTGTATCTGTTAATATTTACCTGTTTTAACCATGACACTGCATTGTTTTAAAGCGGAGCTCAAAACATTATTTTCTCTTGTTTTCAACCGCAGCTGAATTGTGCAGATGCTGCTCTGGTTTGTGTTTTTATATGGTCTTTGTTTTGGATGGTCTTGTACAGCACAATTGTTTTTATTATTGCAACATAAATAAAAAGTTGAGATTGACATTAATTAATTGATTTACCTAATTATTTTAAATTATCTTAAGAATTTTTTTTTTTTTTTTACAGTTTTTTTCCCAGCTTGCGAAGCCCTGAGCTAGTAGACCGTAATCTCTCGGCACAGGAAGTGGTAGTTAGTCAGATAATGTGATGTGTATCTTTAAGGTAAGCTGAGCATTGTGTTTTTTTCAGGTTTTTCACCTGCATTTGGTGGGTGTTAATTGGAAAGCACTGAAATGATGAACAGACTAAATTGAGGCTTTTATTCACATATAAACATTGATCAGCCAACTAGATGCTTTGATGTGCGAGAATGAACCTCATTGGTTCTTGTTGAAGCTTAAACGTGATGCGTAACACGAGAATGAACGTCATTGGTTCTTGATGAAGCTCAAACGTGATGCGTAACACGAGAATGAACGTCATTGGTTCTTGATGAAGCTCAAACGTGATGCGTAACACGAGAACGAACCTCATTGGTTCTTGATGAAGCTCAAACGTGATGCGTAACACGAGAATGAACCTCATTGGTTCTTGATGAAGCTCAAACGTGATGCGTAACACGAGAATGAACCTCATTGGTTCTTGATGAAGCTCAAACATGATGCGTAACACGAGAATGAACCTCATTGGTTCTTGTTGAAGCTCAAACGTGATGCGAAACACGAGAATGAACCTCATTGGTTCTTGTTGAAGCTCAAACGTGATGCGTAACACGAGAAAGAACGTCATTGGTTCTTGTTGAAGCTCAAACATGATGCGAAACACGAGAATGAACCTCATTGGTTCTTGATGAAGCTCAAACGTGATGCGTAACACGAGAATGAACCTCATTGGTTCTTGATGAAGCTCAAACGTGATGCGTAACACGAGAATGAACCTCATTGGTTCTTGTTGAAGCTCAAACGTGATGCGCAACACGAGAAAGAACGTCATTGGTTCTTGTTGAAGCTCAAACGTGATGCGTAACACGAGAATGAACGTCATTGGTTCTTGATGAAGCTCAAACGTGATGCGTAACACGAGAATGAACCTCATTGGTTCTTGATGAAGCTCAAACGTGATGCGCAACACGAGAAAGAACGTCATTGGTTCTTGTTGAAGCTCAAACGTGATGCGTAACACGAGAATGAACGTCATTGGTTCTTGATGAAGCTCAAACGTGATGCGTAACACGAGAATGAACCTCATTGGTTCTTG
Organism: Zacco platypus; assembly: GCA_038088235.1. Lineage (NCBI taxonomy): Eukaryota > Metazoa > Chordata > Actinopteri > Cypriniformes > Xenocyprididae > Zacco > Zacco platypus. The sequence goes on from CM076073.1 coordinate 29,926,435, forward strand.
TTGAAGCTCAAACGTGATGCGCAACACGAGAAAGAACGTCATTGGTTCTTGTTGAAGCTCAAACGTGATGCGTAACACGAGAATGAACGTCATTGGTTCTTGTTGAAGCTCAAACATGATGCGTAACACGAGAATGAACGTCATTGGTTCTTGATGAAGCTCAAACGTGATGCGTAACACGAGAATGAACCTCATTGGTTCTTGTTGAAGCTCAAACGTAATGCGCAACACGAGAAAGAACGTCATTGGTTCTTGTTGAAGCTCAAACATGCTGCGTAACAAGAATGAACCTCATTGGTTCTTGATGAAGCTCAAACGTGCTGCGTAACACGAGAAAGAACCTCATTGGTTCTTGATGAAGCTCAAACGTGCTGCGTAACACGAGAAAGAACCTCATTGGTTCTTGTTGAAGATCACACATGCTGCGTAACAAGAATGAACCTCATTGGTTCTTGATGAAGCTCAAACGTGCTGCGTAACACGAGAAAGAACCTCATTGGTTCTTGATGAAGCTCAAACGTGATGCGTAACACGAGAATGAACCTCATTGGTTCTTGTTGAAGATCACACATGCTGCGTAACACGAGAATGAACGTCATTGGTTCTTGATGAAGCTCAAACGTGATGCGTAACACGAGAATGAACCTCATTGGTTCTTGTGAAGCTCAAATGTGATGCGTAACACAAGAATGAACCTCATTGGTTCTTGTTGAAGATCAAACATGCTGCGAAACACGAGAATGAACCTCATTGGTTCTTGATGAAGATCAAACGTGATGCATAACATGAGAATGAACCTCATTGGTTCTTGTTGAAGATCAAACATGCTGCGAAACACGAGAATGAACCTCATTGGTTCTTGATGAAGATCAAACGTGATGCATAACATGAGAATGAACCTCATTGGTTCTTGATGAAGATCAAACGTGATGCATAACACGAGAATGAACCTCATTGGTTCTTGTGAAGCTCAAACGTGATGCGTAACACAAGAATGAACCTCATTGGTTCTTTTTGAAGATCAAACATGCTGCGAAACACGAGAATGAACCTCATTGGTTCTTGATGAAGATCAAACGTGATGCATAACACGAGAATGAACCTCATTGGTTCTTGATGAAGATCAAACGTGATGCATAACACGAGAATGAACCTCATTGGTTCTTGATGAAGCTCAAACGTGAAGCTCAAATAAAGCGTTATTTAAATGACATCAGTAAAGCATATTCGTATGTACATCTTTATATTCCTGAAATGCCTTTATTACAGCAAACTCATCAATAACTTAATAAATCTGCTGACACACACACACCCACTAATCAGTTTTACACACCTTTGGTCGTGTGATGACATCGACGTTCTCCACCAGACAACGAAAAGATGGAGGCATCTTATTGAGGATGCGATGCTGCAGAAACTCTTGTGCTCCATGGAAGAGCAGCCCGCCGCCCACGACCAGAATACAGCTGTACATTTTACGCTTCGTTTCATCTGAGGCTGTGAAAATAGACCCAGAAACATTTGTAGGGCTTTAGTCCCACAATATAAAAACACAATAAAATGAGGTACGTTTGAAATCAGACATCTATAATAACACAGTTGACCCATTTACCCACCCTTAAACTTACTCGTATCATACCTCAACAGCAGCAGCAGTGCTTTACAATACTATATCAACATAATAAGCACAATTACTTTTATGATGCAAGTACATAGTAGTTAAAAACACCCAATATAAAATGTGGCCATACTTTTAAACAGCACCACGATCTTTAGAGCCTCTTCACACCAAGACGAAGAAGTGTGATCAACACTTTTTATTTGAATCAGCTATTAATGTGGCCAACCAATAAATTGCACACGATTAAAACTAAGTGGCTCTCACAAACACACTATTTTGCCACAGTAAATAGAGGAAGAATCCGGAGCTCTTGCCTCTGTAGGTGTTATTTGATTTTTTTTTTTTTAAATCACAACCGATCTGTTTGGCCGTTTGAAAACATGTAAATACTGTTTGACTAACTTTCTCGGTGAGAAGGGGATGCCAAACAAAAAGTTAAGCATGACTGCTTTGTGTACCAGGGTCACCACTGTATTTCTATATGTACTGCATACTGTCAGAGAGTGATTTTGCGTTTTCTTTCAGTTCAACTTTTATGCATTGTGCAATTTCCGCGTCTTGGTGTGGACAAGCGTTAATTATGGGGTTGGATTCGCCCCCAGGTTTTTGAGCAACTCAAATGTGCTGGAAAAAATAGTCAGTATTTACAGCAGGAGTCAATGCTGTGTAAGATGGCTTTATCCATGCCGAGCGCTTTTCCCTCAAACTGAGTCATGGCCGTCTTCCTGGACAACAGAGCTGACGATGTTTCTTCTGCATCTGCCCCAGCGACGAGCCCCTCGGCTTGAGCGTGACCCAGTTCAATATCCTGAGTCAGGTTTCCCTTCTCCGATGGGTCGCACATGCTGGACTCCCCCTCAAAACCGGCAGGCTTAGGGAATGATTTGCGGTCTCCTGTGGCTTTGGAAGACTGTGTGTGAGAGAGAAACATACTGAGATCACACACACCTTCATTCCTCATCCGGTTTGAACATGTTAAAAGGAATAATGATTCTGACTCCGCTTAACAATTTTATCTTTTTAACCATTCTTTTCGCAGTCAGGTATTTTAGCGCTGGGTCTCATCAGCTTTCGTGTACCCTCAAAAGATCCATCTAAATAATTACATTTGGCACAAAACAGAAGTTGTGCTGGTCTTTTTCTTCCCTATTGTGCCGTATATCCGATTAAAACGGCTTCTCAAACAAGAACAAATGTAGGGCGGGGCTTGATTGGATGGTTGTGGTGTGCTATTGGTGGATGTCATGTGAGTGACAGGTTGCCCCGCCCTCGTCAACAGAGAGATGTCGATGCAAGAGGGAGGGAAAGATATTAAAATATTAAAATAAATAATGATGTGCACCGATAAATCATTTATAATAAATATTCACTCTTTATAACTTTATTCACTCATTAGAATTCTGTTTTATGGTTTGCAAAAACACCACCAAAGCATGTTCAATTCTTGTTATTTTCATTCTTTATTTTACTTAATTCTTACATAAAATGATTACGTTTGCGCTGCAAATTATTTCATTAGTTTAACTTATTTAAGTTTGATTGATGACCATAAACTCCACATATTTATACATCGGAACTCTGTTTTTATCATTGTTATTATTAAAACCAGTCAAAAGCCAGTCAAAGCGAGAAAGCAGATTTGAATTTAACAGTTCATCATGAAATAAACTGAAAGCTGATTGGTTGGGAAGCGCTAACCGAGACATTTCGTTCATGCATTTCATGAATAACTCACAGGCTGCATGAAATCAGCTGGAAATAATAAAATTATCCCTCAGGCCACATTAAAATGAGCTGGCCGGGCGGATTTGTGTATGAAACATGTGACTCTCTGCGGTGTAACAGAACTGATTCATGATGGCGAGACTGACCGGTGACGTGTTTTCTGTTGCTTACCGGCAGGAACAGTGCAGTGGAATGATATGTTGTGAAAGAATTTGCGACACCTAGTGTTTAAAGGGACAGTTCACCCAAAAATGAAAACGTTTCGAAGTCTTACGCTGCACTCGCATGTGGCGTCGCCACTTGGCGGAGGGCGTCTAAAGCTTGTGCTGACGAGACCGTCATAGTGACAACAAATGAGAAGCGTTAACGGTGTGAATGCACCTGAACGACACGAGGGTGAGTAAATGATCACAGAATTTACCCCTTTAAATCTCAAAATCGCCTGAAATCGTTTGGCACAAGAGTGCAGACGCTCAAGAATGGTTAAAAACGATCTGATGTGGGTTTTAGAGAGAGTTGTGCCTGGTCTTGTTTGCTCTGTGTGGTCAGGAGGAAGTGCTCATCGTGTGGATCCTCTGCGTCTCCTTGAGAGCGGTACAGCAGCGATGTCATCTTCTGACCCACAATTCCAAACGTAGCAGGGTAGAATAATGCCATGGGAGCCTATAAAATAGATCAATGATTGTAGATCATGTTTGCAAATCATGTTGTGTGATAGTTTGACACAATTATTGAGCCGGACGATTACGTCACTGTTTTCTCCAGTGCTGATATACATAAATTAACTAGACTAATAACTATTGATATTTGCAACGGAATGAATCAATAATATATAGAATAAGCTGGACAATGACACCATTTTCTTTGGGAGCTGCTGTGCAGCCAAAATTATTTGCCAATTATTAATGTAAAGCTGCTTTGCCACAATTTGCATTGTAAAAAGCGCTATATAAATAAAGGTGACTTGACTTGAATTATTGAACTGAATCAACACAACGGTACTATTATCTTTTTACAACTGCTTTACAGCAGAATTTGAATTTGTCTCATGTTTGATGAAGTTTGCATCACCGATTCTGTTTATTACTGTGAAGCTGCTTTGAAAAAAACCTGTATTGTATAAAGCGCTACAGAAATAAAGCTGACTTTTTTGACTTTAGATATCAATGAGCAGACACTGATGCCACAAAATCCATCAGTCCATCTCTACCTGGAGTTTCTCGTCTCCTAACCGTAACTGGTACAGAAGCACTGGGGAATCAGGGAAACGCGTGCGAAACTCGTGATCTTGCAGCCCAGAAATATCCTGCAGAAAAACCAATAGTACATCAGATCACACAGCACAAGAGGCACCTTTGAAAGATGGTGTTGATATAAATATTGAACACACACACACACATATATATATATACACACAAACTGAATTTTTTTTAAGATTGCCTTTTCTCTTTACACTAAGGGTGTTGGTCCTTTTCAGGGCTCTGAGCGCAGTTTGCGTAGTTTCTGGCCCATATGTGAACATTTCAAACGATCTCAGGCCCCTTAAAATTGAACCGAACCGGGAGGTGGTCTGAATACGGTTCATTAAAAACACGGAACAAACCGCTTTGGGCTAACTTGATTTTCCCGTTCACGAATCCCAATGTAGTTTGGTCATCAGATGCCTCTGTACAAATCAGCCGTTTATCATGGCTGCTTCTCTCAGATCTCTACAAATTATTCGGTCACAGCACACACTTGTTGACTTTAACTGCTTCCAAACTGTGCAAGAGAGCCTTGCCACCAAAAGATTTGTGAAGCTTCATGAATCAGTGTTTTGAAATCATCCATCACTAGATATTTCTGTTCATCTGAAAGTGTAAATTATCTTGCTGTCAATAGAGACTCACTGAACCATCGGATTTCATCAAAAATATCTTCATTTGTGTTCTGAAGATGAACGAAGATCTTACGGGTGTAGAACCACATGAGGGAGACGAACTAATGACTGAAATATCATTTTGGGGTGAACGAACCCTTTAAATGGACCACAAAAGAATCTTGAGTCCTTGAGTGAACTGGATCCTTTTCCACTTGGCTCACCTCTTAAAAGGAGTTTGAGTTCAGTTCTTTTAAAGTGTGAAAACACCCTAAAAGAACTGGTTTTATGGTCTTTTGTCTCATGACATGTGGGTATGTTTCTTAGTAGCATAAACAATCTTTACATATCACTGTATTTTACTTCTTGCATTAAATTCAACTCTTTTAAGCCATTTAAAGTGCCCTATTATGCTTTCTGGGATATTCCCTTTCATGCAGTGTGTAATAAATCTGTTTGTGAATGTAAAAGATCTGCAAAGTTTTAAAGATCAAAGTGCAGATAAATGGAGTCTCCCAAAAGAAACAAGTGATTCAGAACTGAAACAAGTCATCATTAATTCAGTCTCACTTCCTGCTGAACCTAATTTGCATAATGCAAACTGAACAGCGTCTCTTTGCCCCGCCCCCAATCACTGTAGTTTATCTGAGACTGGAAGAGTTTGGTTCGTGTCGAGAAGACGCTGTTTTCTGCTGCCAAAGAGATTGAGACGGTAAAACCGACGCCATCGTTACTGTTCGTATCACTGAGATTCAGATATGATAATGAGTGTTCGGTTTCTGACCAATCAGAGCAGAGCAGGCTCTTAGAAAGGCGGGGTTTAGAGAGACCGAATCCTTTATTGAACTGTTTCAGACACTGAGAGGAAAGAGCTGAGATATTATGAGAAAATTAAAGTGTTTTTGACCTTGGATGTGTGTAAACGTGTTGTAGGAGACTCCAAAACAATATTAGGACCGTTTAAAATAGTATAATAGGAGCACTTTAAGAGTAAATTGACAGCTAGTGAATAACTCCTGTGTGTTGTGTGCTGCGAGGTCACCTGATCCAGATGGCAGAAGGACTCTTTGAGCTGCTGCAGTAAGACACAGTCCAGTTTGTTGCTGAGCTGACATTCTCTGTAGGGAAATCCAGCTCTCTGCATGAGCCAGAAAAAACACCGCGCCACATCCGAGCCTCCGTACGCAAGACACAACCTGCACCAGACAAACACACACGGGTTTAAACTTTAACATAATGCAACGTTTCGAGCAAACAAGGTCTTTGTCAGGCAAACGGCTTCGTCTGAATAGGGCTATTGTCTTCAGAAAACTACTTTAACGCAAATGGGCGCTGATTCTTACACTGTTTGGGATCTAGACTACCCCTTCAACATGGCATATGTGTATAAAGTTGATCAGTCGCACTGTGTCTCACCTGGAGCTGCGGTGGGACACGCCGTCCTCCACGCAGCACACGCTGGTCTTCTGGTCTCCCACGTCCACCACGCACGCACTGCTCATCCCGCTGCCAAAGGTCGCGCACACCGACTCCTGGTGCACAACAACCGCTACAAACACAGTCAGGAGATCAGAGGCCTCATTTATAACCGCACAAAACATGCCCTGAAAGAGGCGTACGCTACTTCTGACGCACACGATGGGATTTATAAAAACAAACTTGACGGGAAAATTTGCGCACTTTCACGCAAACTCTGACCCATCCGAACGAACACTTTTACTGGAGTGAGCAAATTAGTGAAGTAAACAGAAGGACTTTAAACTCTGTTTTCGTTTACACATTTACATTAATATTCCACTTTTATTAATGGCAATAAGCCCTAAAATTACATGAAGTCATTACACTGAAGATAAAAATGATATGGATTTAGATCATGGATGTGCTGCTTTTGATCACTTTTCCTGTGACGCTCTGTTTTAATGACAGTGAGAGTGACGGAGCACAATCATCCCTCATTTCATGATCACTGATGCACATTTACTGCGATATAATGAAAGACGCCCCTGGACTCGACGGTCGAACGGCCTATTGTCCGGTTTGAATCAATGATAATATCTTACTGTATAACCGCAGCTGTACGGAGGCGTTGATGTCTGTACAGTCATCTTCAATGAATAATACCACTGTATTTGAAGATACAACTATTTATACGTTTCCTTATTAAAATACTTTGTCAGAGAATTGTATTTACACAGCAATAAATAAGTAGGTCTATATCTGTGTCCACTAAAATAGCCTAAACATCCTAAAAGATGTTCACCTTATCAGCAAAACTGCATAAACTCAATTTCCTTCGAATTGTTTGAAACAATTAAATACTTTTTGGACACTGGAAATGAATGAATCAACTCTATTCTAAAAACTTTATCTGAGAAGAAAGCTATTTTATAGCTACAATTTTGTTGTTATGGATATTATGATATATTTATTATAAAACAACAAGGATATTAGATGATTTTAGTAATATGTGTGGCACAAATGGCATTTATAGTCTGTATGTAATATTTCCCAATGTCTTGTACTTTTGCCGGCGTTAACAATGGTGTCACGTGGATGGAAACATGCATGGAAATGATATGCAAATGAGGTCATGCATAGTAAAACGAGGCGTTGTGAGCTCCATATATGGTGATTTCGGGGAGGAGTCAGGGTGGAGATGCACGTACGGACAATCTTCCGCCGACTGGGATTTATAAAGGGATTTTTGCGCAGGTTCTGATGTACGCATGGTTTTATAAACCTCATTTTTTTCTTGCGTACACTTCAGATTTATGTCGTACGATCACTTTTAGTAAGGTTTATACACAAAGATTTATAAATGAGGCCCCAGGTCCGTTTCAAATGGCTACCAAAGACTTGATTTCATTTAGACAAAGTGTTTTATTAGTGGGAAGTGCTTTCTTCACACCCGACTCGACTGGAGCGCTTGTTTCTGGTGCATTTTCTTTGTTAGTTCAGTTTATATGAACATACGCATCCGTAACAAAATAATCAGTCTGGGATTGCCTGATTCTGTGTCTGAACACATTAGAAAGCAAGTGCCTCTTCATATTAAAATACCATTGATTCTATATATATATATACACACACACGTTTATGGCATAATTTATTCATTCATGTATGTATTCATTTATATGATTTATCAGTTATATACATTCATAAAAAGTCTAACAACAGCTACAGATAAAGCCTCGATAAGCCAGCGGAGCTACTAATCCATCTTTTACTAAAATATGACTTGCAATGTTTACTTTACAATGTTGCTTTGTTGAATTTTCTTATTGGTTCTGTTCGTTTTCACAATGTAACAGTTTTACTCCCCGTTTCAAAACAAAGCAAATGATCTACAGGTCTGAAATGCCCTTAGAAGTTTGAAAAGAACCGAACAAGTCAATATGATATGGGATACGAGTGTGGGCAAGACGAGTCAATATTTCATTTCTGCAACGTAATATATCAGATATAAATCCCATTAGGAATGGTCAGGAATCGGAGGAGTACATGACAATTTCCCCTGAGATCAGATCAAGAGCTAATGGTCTTCGTGACATACCTGAGAATCCCATTTTAACCAGCAGCATATGGACCACTTCCTTCACGTGCTGCCTGTTATAGATGTCTGGGATCAGGAGAATGCATCTGTAATACTAAAACAAACGGTCGTCAAATCATCCCATTCCACGCGTCGGCCAAATGAAACCTGCAGCCCAAGAAGCAGCACATGTACCTTCAGATCCTTCAGAGGAATTTCTAGAAGCTTCTGAACCGCATGAGACCAGATGGTCTCGAGGTCCGCCAGCGCAGCCGTGAGAGAGCCGCCCGGCCCGCTGTGGACGTTCAGATGACCCCTGCAGACGGGCCAGTGGACGCTGTAGCAGTCGGTGGGGTTCACATACAACGCCTGATCACCAGAGAGAGAGAGAGATTACAATACAGAAATCATGTAACCTCTGAACTTAGAATTTGAACATTATTTACATGTAATGGCGGTGTGTTTATTGGCTCTTTGTTTCTGTCTGGTTGTCCCCAGGAGATGTTACAAATCTCGCCGCTATTCTGGAACATTTGGCTTCTTCACCAAGAATGTAATAGAGTTTTGGGGTTGGGTTAGTATAATTTGAAACTGTATTTTTATTTGTTTACACTCACAATAACAAGAAAATGTTGTGCCTTTGTAAAATAATGAAAACAAACAGGATGCGCTTCCTGCCATCTGAGAACTTGAGCGTGTCAAAAAATAAATCAAAAAACCAAAACTCACACTTTTGCCTCACAGACATGAGAAATATATCTATTGAAAGCTTGAAACGTTCAGCGATTGTCAACCAATTTAAATGGAAAACAAACATTCTAAGAAAATGTAATCCGTACGAAACATATAGATGCGTCCACTACTGTGGAGATGACGGGTCAGCATTGTGGACTTCATCTCTGCAGCCAAAAATACAGAAAACATCACCAATGTTTAAATTATTAATTAAAAAAATTTAATTTCTGTCATTAGTTCCTCTCCCTCATGTGGTTCTACACCCGTAAGATCTTCGTTCATCTTCAGAACACAAATGAAGATATTTTTGATGAAATCAGTGTGTTTTTTATCCCTCCAGAAGGTCAAGGTCCAGAAAAGTAGTAAAGAAAGTGGTTCAACCTTAATGTTATGAAGCAACGAGAATATTTTATGTGTGCGCTTGATTGCCTATAGGCAATTAAAGGCACATTAAAAGGATTTATGGCTTATTAATACACATGTATGATTAGTCAACTAATCTGTTAAATGAACGACGACTAGTCAACTAGAAAAACAGTCGAGGGCAGCCCTAATGAATCGCATGATCTTATAACCGTACATCCTGACAAACACTTGGACACCGTCACCTCCAGGGTTGGGGAGAAACGAAATACAAGTAACTTAGTTACGTATTTAAAATACAAGTCACTGTATTTCATTTTAAATGGGTGGTAATCAGATTACAGTTACATCTGAAAAGTGTTTTAGAATACCAAAGTGATTACTTTGAGTTTTAATGTCATTTAAACAGCGATTGGTGATTCTCTGACTCTGACCGTCTGAAAAAGAGGAGTTCAGTTTCATGTTTTCCACTGTTTCCATGTTTTGTGAGTCATTTTATAATTCACTCGTCACTGCAACTTTTTCTCACAATTTGTTTTTTTTTTTGAGTTTGTATTTCACAATTCTGACTTCTTTTTCTCAGAATTGCGAGATTTAAACTCACAATTGCAAGTTATAAAGTCAGAATTGGGAGATATAAACTTGCAATACTGATTTTTTCTTGCAATCGTGAATTTAGTATGTGAGTTTATATCTCATAATTCTGACTTTTCTCAATATTGCGAGTTTATATCTCATAATTCTGACTTTTCTCAATATTGCGAGTTTATATCTCATAATTCTGACTTTTCTCAATATTGCGAGTTTATATCTCATAATTCTGACTTTTCTCAATATTGTGAGTTTATATCTCATAATTGTGACTTTTCTCAATATTGTGAGTTTATATCTCATAATTCTGACTTTTCTCAATATTGTGAGTTTATATCTCATAATTCTGACTTTATAACTCGCAATTGCAACTTTATATCATGGAATTGTGAGATAAAAACTCACAATGATCTTTTTTGTGTTTGTTCCACACTTATTAGTATTCCAAAGTATTCTAAAGTATTTAGATTAAGTTACTAAACTTGAGTAATGTAACGAAATACGTTACAAATTACTTTTTAAAGCATGTAATTTGTAATCTGTAGTGAAATACATTTTAAAAGTAACATACCCAGCCCAGGTCACCTCGTATAAAAGGTGAAAAGACGAGCGCAGCTTCCCTTTCATGCCAAGTTATAAAGGATAAGAGGTAAAAAGGCATTTGTGAAAGCAAGAGTTTTGATTATGCATTTTCAAGGCGTTTGCATGAGCAGCATTCGTGTCTTACCTCTTCTCCTACGAGATATTGGGGTTGATGAGCTGTATTTGTCCAGCTGACTTTAGAGTTTGGCTCTAGAACAGCAGGACGTATTTGTCTGTTGTATAATCTGGCCTGTAAACACACACACACACACACACACACACTCTCTCAGTACTGAAGCACACAGACCTGCCGACATGAATTCATTTTCAGTGTGACTCACCTGCTCTGCGGACACTGGCGTTCTTCTCACACCGTTGGACATTTTCCTGGACCAGATCACCTGGTCGATCATTTTCAGTCCATTCTGTCTCTGTTCGTTACTGTCAGCGCACTGCAGCGTCAGCCGACAACATGACGAAACACATTCAAACACAATCAGTCACTGACTACTTCATTAGCAGCTATCCTGGTCATCATCACAGCACAGTAACGTACGTTCAGTCCGTCTCGTAAGAGGCACGGGTCCTCGTGGCGGGGCTGGCCGGGCTGTTTGTGTCTGCGGGCGATGACGTGAGGGACGCTGATGGGCAGCGTGTCCGTCGCCCGACCCATCCGCAGCGTCTTCGATCCAGGGTGAATCACAACGACGAAGTTGGCTTGAATTTGCTGAAAGGAAAAAACATATTCTCCATTTTAAAGTCAGCAAAATTGACAATTATGTTTTTTTTTTAAATGATTTATTATAAAGATTGCAAGAGGGAAAGGAAATTATTTTGATTAAAGATTACGAGGCATATTTAAAAAGAAAAAAGAAAAAAAAAGATGCTGCAATATTCCTTAAAATAATAAGAATTGCCAATTCTGTCTCATATTCTGGGCTGGGTAGGTTACTTTTAAAATGTATTTCACTACAGATTACAAAATACAAGCTTTAAAACGTAATTTGTAACGTATTTCGTTACATTACTCAAGTTTAGTAACTTAATCTAAATACTTTAGAATACTTTGGAATACTAATAAGTGTGAAACAAACACAAAAAAGGTCATTGCAAGTTTTTATCTCACAATTCTGACTTTTTCCCTCAGAATTATGAGATATAAACTCGCAATATTGAGAAAAGTCAGAATTATGAGATTTAAACTCACATATAAAATTCACAATTGCAAGAAAAAAGTCAGTATTGCAAGTTTATATCTCCCAATTCTGACTTTATAACTTGCAATTGTGAGTTTAAATCTCGCAATTCTGAGAAAAAGAAGTCAGAATTGTGAAACACAAACTCACAATTGTGAGAGAAAAAAACTAATTGTGAGAAAAAGTCACAGTGACGAGTGAATTATAAAATGACTCACAAAACATGAAAACAGTCGTGGATCATCAGGTCATGACAGGACAGTTCAGTTGTTTTTATAAATTCAGTCATTTTGTCTTGTTCAGGACAGAACTAAATAAAAATAACAACATTTTTATGATCCTCTTAAAAGTATTAAAATGTTGATGAATCTTAACTCTTTTTCAGACGGTCAGAGTCAGAGAATCACCAATCGCTGTTTAAATGACATTAAAACTCAAAGTAATCACTTTGGTAATCTAAAACACTTTTCAGATGTAACTGTAATCTGATTACCACCCATTTAAAATGTAACTGTAATGAAATACAGTCACTCAAATTTTGTATTTTAAATACGAAACTAAGTTACTTGTATTTCGTTACTCCCCAACCCTGCTGACTATACACCGTAATGCATGTTTATTATTAAATAGCCTGATATTAATAAGCTATCACTGATGTTATTAGTGGTCCAAGCACCGAGAGTGTTTTGATGAGTGTTAGTGTTGTGATGAAGAGGAGCATCTTCACCTCCTGAACGGGCTCCGGCACCGCGGCGGGAGCGATGGGTCTCTTCACTCCGCGCTGCTCTTTCTCTCTGTCTCTTCCATTCTCCGCATCTCTGTCTGTTTGTGTCATTGTGTTTGACTATGAGCTGAACACTTGTAAACACACTGCTGATGAACAACAGTGTTCTAACACACCGCTTCTTCTTCTTCTTCTTCTTCTTCTGTTCAGTTTAGTGGCGGTTGGCATTCACGCCATCTACTGGGCTGGAGTGTAGAAGGTTCTTCTTCTGTCACGTTCACGCGATATTACCGCCACCTACTGCCGCTCCCGGATATTCTCAGTCCTGTTTGGACTGAAGACTACAGCAAAATTACAGCAAAGTTTGTTCACTTGACACGTGTCTTCAGAAACAGGCACAGCTGTAGTTGTTTGCTATGCCCGAACCTTACTGTGTGTATCTATGGAAGCCCGTTTCCGCCACTAAAAAAAAAAAAAAGATTATTGTGACTTTATAACTCAGAATTCTGACTTTTTATCTCACAATTCTGACTTTTTATCTCACAATTCTGACTTTATAACTCAGAATTCTGACTTTTTATCTCACAATTCTGACTTTATAACTCAGAATTCTGACTTTTTATCTCAAAATTCTGACTTTTCAAAATTGTGATGGAAACAGGCTTCCATATGTATCTGATCCACAATAACAATCATATGAAACTTATTTATGAACTATTACTAGTCACTCATGAGATAAGGGACAAAACATTAGTATTTATTATTTAAAAATACATTATTTTTAAACTGATATATTTGTAGACAAAGGTCTCAGCTAATGAACCATGTAAGAAAACAGGTTTTTCTAAAAATGTATACAGATGGAGTTGACAAATACTGACGGAGCTGACAAACACTGACATGTTAAATGCTGACAGAGTTGACAATTACTGACAGAGTTGACAAATACTGATGTGTTAAATACTGATGGTATTGACAAATACTGATGGAGTTGACAAATACTGATGGAGTTGACAAATACTGATGTGTTAAATACTGATGGAGTTGACAAATACTGATGTGTTAAATACTGATGGTGTTGACAAATACTGATGTGTTAAATACTGATGGAGTTGACAAATACTGATGTGTTAAATACTGATGGAGTTGACAAATACTGATGTGTTAAATACTGATGGTGTTGACAAATACTGATAGAGCTTACAAATACTGATGGAGTTGACAAATACTGATGTGTTAAATACTGGTGGTGTTGACAAATACTGACAGACTTTACAAATACTGATGTTGACAAATACTGACGGAGAGTTGAAAAATACTGACAGAGTTGACAAATACTGACGTGTTAAATGCTGACAGTGTTGACAAATACTGACAGAGTTGACAAATACCAATGTGTTAAATACTGATGGTGTTGACAAATACTGACTGAGAGTTGAAAAATACTGATGTGTTGACAAATACTGATGTGTTAAATACTGATGGTGTTGACATATACTGATGTGTTAAATACTGATGGTGTTGACAAATACTGATGTGTTAAATACTGATGGTGTTGACAAATACTGATGTGTTAAATACTGATGGTGTTGACAAATACTGATAGAGCTTACAAATACTGATGGAGTTGACAAATACTGATGTGTTAAATACTGATGGTGTTGACAAATACTGATGTGTTAAATACTGGTGGTGTTGACAAATACTGACAGACTTTACAAATACTGATGTTGACAAATACTGACGGAGAGTTGAAAAATACTGACAGACTTTACAAATACTGATGTTGACAAATACTGACGGAGAGTTGAAAAATACTGACAGAGTTGACAAATACTGACGTGTTAAATGCTGACAGTGTTGACAAATACTGACAGAGTTGACAAATACCAATGTGTTAAATACTGATGGTGTTGACAAATACTGACTGAGAGTTGAAAAATACTGATGTGTTGACAAATACTGACGGAGATGACAAATACTGACACAGTTGACAAATACTGACATGTTAAATGCTGACAGTGTTGACAAATACTGACAGAGTTGACAAATACCGATGTGTTAAATACTGATGGTGTTGACAAATACCGATGTGTTAAATACTGATGGTGTTGACAAATACTGACAGAGCTTACAAATACTGATGGAGTTGACAAATACTGATGGTGTTGACAAATACTGACAGAGCTTACAAATACTGATGGAGTTGACAAATACTGATGGTGTTGACAAATACTGATGGAGTTGACAAATACTGATGGTATTGACAAATACTGATGGAGTTGACAAATACTGATGGTGTTGACAAATACTGATGGAGTTGATAAATACTGATGGTGTTGACAAATACTGATAGAGCTTACAAATACTGATGGAGTTGACAAATACTGATAGAGCTTACAAATACTGATGGAGTTGACAAATACTGATGGTGTTGACAAATACTGATGGTGTTGACAAATACTGATAGAGCTTACAAATACTGATGGAGTTGACAAATACTGATGGTGTTGACAAATACTGATGGTGTTGACAAATACTGATAGAGCTTACAAATACTGATGGAGTTGACAAATACTGATGGTGTTGACAAATACTGATAGAGCTTACAAATACTGATGGAGTTGACAAATACTGATGGTATTGACAAATACTGATGGAGTTGACAAATACTGATGGTGTTGACAAATACTGATAGAGCTTACAAATACTGATGGAGTTGACAAATACTGATGGAGTTGACAAATACTGATGGTGTTGACAAATACTGATAGAGCTTACAAATACTGATGGAGTTGACAAATACTGATGGTGTTGACAAATACTGATAGAGCTTACAAATACTGATGGAGTTGACAAATACTGATGTGTTAAATACTGATGGTGTTGACAAATACTGATGGTATTGACAAATACTGATGGAGTTGACAAATACTGATGGAGTTGACAAATACTGACAGAGCTTACAAATACTGACGGAGTTGACAAATACTGACATAGTTGACAAATACTGATGGTGTTGACAAATACTGACAGAGCTTACAAATACTGACGGAGTTGACAAATACTGACATAGTTGACAAATACTGACGGAGTTGACAAACACTGACGTGTTGACAAATACTGACAGAGAGTTCACAAAGGTCCAGCTGGGGCCAAATATACAGTATATGTAAACAGAATCATGAAACAACATTAGAAGAATTACCCATATGCAAAAAACCTATTAAATCACACTATATAAACTTTTTGAGAGCACTTGTCAACCATCAGACATAAAGCCTGACAGAATTGACAAAACTGATTATTTTTCCACCTTAACCACATTTTGTACAGTGGAGCAATTTTGTTTCTTTCTCATTTGTAGCTACCTTAATAAACATAAAAAAATGTCAAGATTTACCCCACAATTATTTACAGAAACTACTACACTGGGATGACAGAGTTGACATGTTAAAGCTGTGACCGCAGAGACTTCAACATTGTTTGTATAAAATATAAAAATATATATAAAACCTCCAGGACTATGTGTCCTACTGTGAGATCCACACTGAGCAGGAAATAGTAAGTTAAAGAGAACCATGATATTGCCTGATTTATTTAGAATTATAAAAATCCTCACAGAGTTGATGCAAAGTGAGGACACAACTTTTATTTTTTTTTACAGAAAATATAATTCAAGTCTTACTTTTTGTATTGTTTGATACATTAGATCTTTGCCTTTCAATTTAAATGTATATTTTTGAATTTGTTGTATTTTTAAACACTTTGTTTGGTGGTTTTAGTGTGACCTCATGCTGAGGACAGGTTAAATTACATATATTTTCCAAGTATAGAGTGGGCTATTAGAATAATACTAACAAAACTATTTAAAAATAAAATGAATGAATGTCCCGAGTAATCAGATTTCCTTTAACTAAGTATTTTTATTTTGATGAATTTATTTATTTTTATCATAAAGAGGGCTTTTTATGTTTGACATGTTTTGTCCCTTATCTCTAGAATCAGTGTAATATTAATACTTTATTTCATTTTGATGTCATATCACACTATTAACTTTCCCCCCCCAACTATAACTCCTATAATCCTCATCCTTACACCGTGAATCCATAGTCTTAGAGGTATTTCATGTTAGTAGTTAAAGCCACCAAATTATGTGAACAAAATCCCCCTGATATTTCCAGGTTTTCGTGACCGTAGGAACCCAGATCCCAATAACAGAAGCCAGTCTGGACAGAACTCAAAGGATCATCAATATAACTTATCTTTATTGATGCAAATTGTACATACAACATCTGCTATTACATATATTTCGTAAGACATTACTAAAAAACAGAGAGAGGATTTATGTAACGCACGTGTGTGTGTGTGTGTGAGTGTGTGTGTGTGTGTGTGTGTGTGTGTTGGCTGGGGTTTGGCTGCCATGATCAGTCGCTCTGGCCCCTCGGAAAAGGAATTCCCAGAGTAACGTCAAGAATCTGCGTGACAGCAGCGGCAGCCGCGGGAAGAGGAGTGTGACGTACAGAGCTCTACATGAGCAGCAGCGCGTCACGGTCCTCTACGCCTGCAACGGTGTGCAGGCGTTTACCTGCACACAACATTATTCAGTATTAACAAGGTCAAAGTAAGAAAAATAAAGACACAATCACTTGTCATTAGACTCTAATTAAGGAGGATAATGTATAAATAATAATAATAATAGTAGTGTAAAAGCTACAATATGTAATTTCCGCCGCTAGAGGTCGCTTATTCAAAACAAAGGCGTAGCTTGAATTATGGGAGGTATCGTCTTCACGTCTACAGCCGGTGGAAAAGAATCGGGACGTTACTCGGGCAGAAATCATATTCATGGATGAACTATTGTATTAAAGTTTTATTAACATGACTGTAGTGTGAAGCAGAGTGTGGCTGAAAGCCGTTAGAGCGGAACGAGGCGCTGGAGCGACTGCTAATGAGAGACGAGAGCAGCGGAGCTTTTATTAGGCCACAGTCGCTGTTTATCATATTAGATTCGTTTGAGTGTTGAAAGTTGTTATAATGTTACTCTGTGTTCACTCGACGGCTGTGGTGAAACACTTGTAGCTCACTGCAGTAAGCTAGATCGTCATTACGTGTGGTGAAACATGGTACTCGCGGTAAATTAAGAAAACATGATTTAAACAATTAGACTTACTGTGTTGAACTATATAACAATATTTAATTTTCTGTCGATGAACGTATCCGAACAGTTCCTCAGCTGTCTAATAAAACACATCATATATTAAAGTGCCTTTGGTGTTTCCATGGTTTCTACAAAATAAAAATCGAGGGTAACGTGGGTATGATAATGTGAGTAAACAAGTCAACAAAATACATAACACTGTTCTAGTAGTTTTTGGATATTTTAAATAAAAAAATCTTACATATTGTGCCTTTAAATGAGCACTAGTGGGCAGAAGTGATGTCCGGCCTCGGAAAACTAAAGGGTTCGTTCACCTAAAAATGGAATTTCTGTCATTAATTCCTCTCCCTCATGTCGAACCCAAACCTGTAAGACCTTCGTTCATCTTCAGAACACAAATGAAGATATGATGGGCGATTTCAAAACACTGATTCATGAAGCTTTACGAATCTTTTGATTCGAATCAGCGGTTCGGAGCGCCAAAGTCACGTGATTTCAGTAAACGAGGCTTCGTTACGTCATAAGTGTTTCAAAATTTCAATCGTTCATGTGATTATGGCAGTTTGATTCACGCTCCGAATCACTGATTCAAATCAAAAGATTCGTAAAGCTTCATGAATCAGTGTTTTGAAATCGTCCATCACTAGATATTGTTGAATAAAGTCGTTATTTTGGCGCACTAAAAGTATTCTCGTCTCTTTATAACATTAAGGTTGACCCACTGTAGTCACATGACCTGTTTTAAATATGTTTTAGTATCTTTCTGTTCATCTGAAAGTGTAAATTATCTTGCTGTCAATAGAGACTCACTGAACCATCGGATTTCATCAAAAATATCTTCATTTGTGTTCTGAAGATGAACGAAGATCTTACGGGTGTAGAACCACATGAGGGAGACGAACTAATGACAGAAATTACATTTAATATTATTAAAGATTTTGTAATCATATTGTGCTTGGAGTCGATTGTTTTATTTGTGATAACGCAGTGAAACATGCCAAATTATGCCAACCTAATGTTTGTTCAGGGTGTCATATAAAGAAATTATGAACACAAGAAGGAACCGATGAAATATTAATAACTGATTATGTTAGTCAAAGTTGGCTTTTTCTAGTCAGCTTTTGTTTTCTTTGCATAGTAAAAATTTTTTGCCAAATAAATGCCTTAACCAAGTTTAGTGTTGTATTCTTCTAGCACATTTAAGATATTAAAATATATCTAAAATATTTTCCTCATATTTTGATGGTTTAATCAAACTTGTAGGGTCATTGAAAACAAATATCCCCCTCAAGACGTCACTTTTGCCCACTACTGTATGTAATAAAATAAATAAAATGGACATTTTAATGAATTTCTCTCATGTGCGTGTCAGGGTGCTCTAACTAACCTTCCTCATCCGCCCCCGCCCATGGGAGGAGGAGTGGGACCTGCGCCGTGGTTTATTCTGCCCATCCGTCTGCGGCCGCCAGGGAATCCAGGAGGACTGCGAGAACATCACAGTGTAAACACAGAGAACCTGACATGAGTTAACGTTAACCGAGGTCGAGGGGTCAAGGTGGGACGTACCCTCTGCCGTCACTGAAGCGAGACGTTGCGCTGTTGTGTCCATCTTTAGACAGATCTGGCTGAATAAGCGTCTGGAAGCTGCGGAGACATTATACAGATCACTAGTACTAGTGCACATTGTCACGTGATCAAACACCGAGTACATGAACGACCAACATCACAAACTTACAACAAGCCAATAAACTCGACTGCAGCCCAGAAGATGTCGCTGAAGAAGGACAATCTCCACGGCGACCGGCTCCTGCTGTCCAGAACCTGACCTGAAAAGAAAGGAAAGCATTTTAATAACATATACAAACATACATGAGTCATGACGAGTATAACGGTTAGAAATATCGAGAATCCGTTATGAATATTCATGACGTTAGCTACAACGTCAACACGTCCTTTTCTTTTTATTAATATTCATGAGATGTGCGTTTATCATATCATTCGCGACATTCCTGATATTCCTAACATCATCTGTAACATTAACAAAACTATATGTTGGCCAGAGTTGGTCGCATCGATAGTTTATACAAACATATCAAACATCTGTAGAGTGACAGGAAAATCATAATAACGGACGTAATCGCGCTTGGCTGACGTGAAACAAACACAATGACGCTAAATTACATATTTAGCCACGTATGACAGTGTCCTGTATGTAATAAGAGGGGTACATGTTTGTGCGCAAAAAACAAACAAAAAACGAAACACTATTTTTCTTACAGAAACAGGATTTGTTTTTAGCACTTACCATTTGACACATACACCATCGTCGGTGCTATTTAACCGGAAATGGCGCTCCTTCCGGCTCTGCGCACTGGGTTAATATTCGTTCGTGACGTTTAACTGGTATTTGACTAGACTTCTTTTTTTTTATTATTATTTTTTTTTATTTATTCATTAAATCCTTGGCTGTTTTATTCTGTAATTGTTGTCCTAGCATTAAATATTAATATATATATATATATATATATATATATATATATATATATATATATATATATATATATATACAGGGTTTGGGAGTAACGAAATCCATGGAATTTAGTTTCGTATTTAAAATACAAAATTTGAGTCACTGTATTTCATTACAGTTACATTTTAAATGGGTGGTAATCAGATTACAGTTACATCTGAAAAGTGTTTTAGATTACCAAAGTGATTACTTTGAGTTTTAATGTCATTTAAACAGCGATTGGTGATTCTCTGAATTTGTTTGATGAAATATTTGTTTTTCCCTTAACAATTCTGACTTCTTTTTCTCAGAATTGGGAGATTTAAACTTGCAATATTGACTTTTTTCTTGCAATTGTGAATTTAGTTTGTGAGTTTCTATCTCATAATTCTGACTTTTCTCAATATTGCGAGTTTATATCTCATAATTCTGACTTTTCTCAATATTGTGAGTTTATATCTCATAATTCTGACTTTTCTCAATATTGCGAGTTTATATCTCATAATTCTGACTTTTCTCAATATTGTGAGTTTATATCTCATAATTCTGACTTTTCTCAATATTGTGAGTTTATATCTCATAATTCTGACTTTTCTCAATATTGTGAGTTTATATCTCATAATTCTGACTTTATAACTCACAATTGCAACTTTATATCACACAATTTTAAAAACTCACAATGACCTTTTTTGTGTTTGTTCCACACTTATTAGTATTCCAAAGTATTCTAAAGTATTTAGATTAAGTTACTAAACTTGAGTAATGTAACGAAATACGTTACAAATTACTTTTTAAATCATGTATTTTGCAATCTGTAGTGAAATACAATTTAAAAGTAACCGACCCAGCCTTGAATATATATATATATATATAACTGGACTTAATCCTAGTGAAGCAAGGCTTGTTTAAACTTATTCATAGTAGTATAGATGTTGCTAATCCATCATATATTGTTAAGGAACGTAAACATAAATGTACCAATAGATGCTGTTCATTTGATTTGGTATTGCCTAGTTGATTTGATTTTCAAACATATGTAAGGACATGAGCAGTAATATAGATATGATCCAACCTAAATTCCATATTTATAAGTGTAGATTGTATGGCATACAAATATTTGTTTGTTTGTTTTTTGAAACACTGAGTCACTGCCCTCTCTAAAACAGAAAACAAAAGACCATTTAAATCGTAACACTTCTTTAATGCACTGACTGTTCTGGAAAAAGAGACGTTGTTGTGGGTGGTGAGACTGACATCTGTCTGTCAGTAACATCTGCATCTGTTAAAGGACATGAAACTGAGAAACAAAACTCTGCGGCACTTCCCTGCTCACTTCACAAGCAGTTTTGGTTCTGAAAAGAAAGAAGGAGGATTAAAATAATAATGTTTAAGAATTACAGTATTCTAGTCAAGTTTGGTATAGCAGGATGATGATCAGGTTTGCGGACTCGAGTCACATGACTTGAACTTGACTTTACACTGCAAGTATTAATGCAAAGATCTGACTGTTTTTTATTTATTTATTTATTTTTGTCCCACCTGTTCACATTCACTTTAGATATCCGACTGGTGTCAGATATCTGTTAATTAATCCCCACCCACAATGATTCTGTTGGCGATCGCTTTACTATATCCAATATAGTTGTGCCTTGGGTTTTGAATGGCCATGTTATTAAATTATTTATATATTTCATATTTCATGCTAGTTGGTACATGATTACATGCCAGCATGATAGTTAAAAGCTGTCATGGATGTCTGCGACGCAAAATTTTACTGAGCAAATATACAGGCCTCACAATAAAAAATAATCTTATCTTTTTTCTTAAAAGGTAAGTTCAGCCAAAAATTACTCAATTACCCACTCTCATGTCATTCCACACCCGAAAGACCTCCGTTCATCTTCAGAACACAAATGAAGATATTTTTTATGAGGTTTATGACTCCATAGACAGCAATATAATCAACACTTAAAAGGTCCAGAAATTAACTAAAGACATGGTTTAAACAGTCGACATGATGCAGTGGTTCAACCTTAATGTGATGAAGAGATCGCAATACTTTCTGTGCGCAAAAACAAAACAAAAATAATGTCTTTATTCAACAATCTACATCAGAACGGCGACTCATTATTGGCCGGTTCCTGCGCCAGTATCACATGTATGCGTCATGCTGATCACGTGAACACCTTTGACTAATACTGAGCCAGCATTCGGACGTAAACACGAAAGCCTTCGCTCACTCAAACAGGAAAACAGGGCAGGGCATATCGAACAGCTCATCCCCTTTTTTAAAATGGCCAAAAGCGTTTTGTTTATATTACAGCTCGGCCAGAGCTGTTGAACTTGGTAAAGCCTCATTTGACAGCTTATGGCAGCCACAGTCTAATAGTTTTTCCCCTTTAGATTTAATATGAAACTATCACTAAGGCAAATCTGTGATCATAATCATGCTGAGGACGTGTAGTTTGAAAAGTGTGACATTTATGTTGGTGCATGGCACAGGTGCTATCTCTTCCACTCATCACTAACCATTTCTCTTTCATATCACTGTAATTCACAGAATTCAAATGGGTCTGAAACTTTTTTTTGGTCTGTGCCGACTCGCGCACATGATCCGCTCTGTTCTATCATGTCTCTGAACCTGAAGCTTTCCAAATATGTTGTTTCGAATCAGTAGTTCGGAGCGCATGAAACTGCCAAAGTCACATGATTTCAGTAAACAAAGCTTTGTTACGTCATAACTATTTCAAAACGTTTTGAAATGGTTCACCACTGGAGGGAGATGATCTCTGTGAACCCATGAATCAGGTGTCTATGGTTTTTATCTGATCTCTGGTCAGTTTTATACATTTGCAGACATTAGTATAATTAAAAAGAATAATAGTAGTTAATAGTTTTTTACTGGCCTGTTTAGCTGAGCCATCCATAGAAACAAACAAAACAAGCCCTGAAAAATGATAGAACACATATAGGGGTTCGTAGTAACATCAGTGTTTTTATCTTCTGTGATAACTGGAATATTTGTAACACAGAAAATATACTGTGGGGTTGAAAAGATTGTTTGTGAAGCTGTTATCTAAACATGACGACTCTCTCTAGATCAACGGAAGATTTGAGCGTCACGATTTTATTTTTGGCAAAGGTTTAATATACATGAGCGAATTGTTGTCATTCAGGAATTAGATAATGTGGATGATGAAATCGAGAACGCGATCTTTTAAAGATTAGTCATGCCGCTTTGTGCACCTCTCCCCCTGTCACCCTCTTTCTCTCTGCATTGATATCTGGCGTATATATATATATATATATATATATATATATATATATACACCTTCAGGAGGTGAGACGTCTCTGTTAAAGGATTCACTCCCCGCACTTCACCCACCCATCACACCAGAACCATTTTCCGAACTGGGCTGGAAAAACTGCACTTTTTGCTCAGAAGACCTATCGCTTCATACTGTCATGTGACCACGATAATATCGTGACATCGCGATACCACAAAATTGATAAAACCGTTACATCCCTACTGCGTACGTATTATTTCTATACATCATACTATAATATTTACAATATTTATAAGCGCTTAGAGTTGTGCATGCACAAACTACGAGATATCGGGTGTATGAGCACCACTTGCACTTGTCTTCGCCACTTTCCGTGGTGTATATATATATTTGGCTTGCCACTTTCCGTGTGTATATCATTGAAAATTAGCTACCTGTGCTTTCCGTGTCCCATGTGAAACTTCATCTATGTTAAATTGGTAGCTACTTGCCCAATTTATGAGCGGCCCACCAGGAGTTCTCCTGTCTTCAGGCCTGAATTTGCCCCACCTGGTCTCCCTCATTACCCTACCAAAGCTACTGGAAGGCAAGCCTGAAACGACGTATTGACGAACACGGAAGCACAAAGGATAGAGAAAATAATTAGAAGTCTAATAAGATCATTTTTAAAGAGAAGAGGAGCTTGAGTTGCCAAGACCTATTTGTTTGAATTGCGAGAGCTTACGATTCTCCTACATGCTACGTCATGCATCAGGTCAGAATTGACCTCTGGCAGGTCAATCTTCTGCCAGAATTAAACTCGTGTACGGCCGTTACTGGAAGCCAGTTATTATAGTTTAGATACTCATAACTATGGATATTTTTCTTACAAAAAATGCATTGTTTCACTTCAGAAGACCTTTATTAAGCCCCTGGAGCCATATGGATTACTTTTATGATGGATGGACCCAAATTCAGTCCCATTATAAAGCTTGGAAGAGCCAGGATATTTTTCAAAATAACTCTGTGTTTGGCTGAAAGAAGTAAGTCATATACACCTAGGATGGCTTGAGGGTAAGTAAATTGTGGGATAATTTTTATTTTTGGGTGAACTAACACTTTAAGGCCCTTTCACATGGGACGTGGCAGTCTACTTCATTTTTAATAGCGGACATGCGGAAAGCTGCAAATTGTGGACGGTTTCGCTGGCGGCGCGCAGGAGTTGCTTGTGCATCCAAATTCCTGCTGCTTTCAAGAGCACGGCTCTTAGCGTTGGGTACTGCTGAGGATAAAAATATTTGATCTTTTTGTGAGCAGCAGCCACGTCGGCTTTAAGCAATCATCAAACAGGTTTTTGATGTCTTGAACCTGAAAGGATCATTGTAAAGTGTTTCATGTATCCATTTAGTTCTCGTGTTTTCTTCTGTTGTGCATGCGCAAATAAGAAGATTTAGCATTTTAAAGCCGACGCTGCTTCCACTCACAAAAATATAAAATGTTGTTACAATGGCCCCCACATGTGCGTGTCCGTTAAGTCCACAAGACTGTAGGCCAGGGGTGTAGCTTCAACCCTAATTAAACACACCTGAATCAGCTACTCAAGGTCTTTAGTATTACTAGAAACGTCCAGCAGATATTTAGGAGCTGGTTGGAGCTAAACTCTGCAGGACAGTGGCCCTCCAGGAGGTTTCAGATGGGTGCTCGGGAGGGTTCCTTTGTGGTCAGTATGCACTCTCAATGTACCCTCAGTGTGCACTTTTGCCAAGCTTGCCAAGCCCGTGAGCTCCATAGCAGACTTCTACCCAACAGTCAAAGCGGTATTACGTCACGAATGTGTGGACTCGGAGGAGGATTGCAAGGCCTTAGGGTTGCATTTGGAGGCAGATATGATGGTTCTCAGATTATTGTGACGGCCAGTGAATCTGTAACAGTTCAGACTCCAGGATATTTCGTTAGATCCAAATTTTCAGTGTCTCCCTCCTTTCCTTCTGATATCTTTATGTCAGTGATATTCAATTACTGACTCCATTCAGCCTCCCAGTAACAGAGTCTAGTCAGACTATCTCTACACACAAACTGACGACACTCATCAAATCTGTCGGGATGATCAGGATATGGCTGATCCTCAAACACGTGTCTCACATTTCTGTTCTCCTCAGACAGAATGTGATTGTCTGTTGTGTTTGGATCTAGTGTGAGATTACCAGCTTCTGAAGACAAGAAGAGAGAACAAAAAAACATTAACCACAGATATGTGTGTGAGAACATACCTCTGTCATATTCCATGATTTACACTTTAAATACACACATTTACTTAGTGAGGATATCAATTATAATAATTTATAAATGTTTAATTATAATATATAAAGACACACCAGATTTCTGTGGTTCACCGATAAAGCTAATTAAGCAATATCACATGAGCAAGAGTGAAAAAAAAAACGGTCAAAGATGCCTGAAATTTAGTTCATGCTTGTTTATAAGAAACAGTGAATACAGATGAAAGAACCGTGAGGGAAAGACCCCAAACGTGTGTTTGCTTGTCAAAATGATCCCTTGATGGTGAAGACAATGAAGTTGCAGAGGAAGATCAGGTTTCAAAACATGGAAGCACCTCAGTTTTATGGAAGTATTTAGTTCAATCAAAAATGCCATGTAATACAATGAGATGAGATGAATCTTACTGCTCAACATACTCAAGTTTGTTCAGTTTGAAGTTTGGATCATTGAGTAGATCATAGAGCATCTTGACTCCTGATTCTCCAGGATGATTTAAGCTCAGTTCCAGCTCTCTTAGGTGTGAGGGATTTGAATGCAGAGCTGAAGCCAGATAACCACAGCTTTCATCTGTCACCTCACAACCCCATAATCTACAAACAAACAGAAACAATGAAGTTATCTGTGAAATCAGTACTCACAACAAATGCTTGTTAAATCTTTTCAATAATTATGCGTCCATTTAATATAAATTGATAAGAGTTAAGATCTATACAGCTATAGAGATAGTGAGAATCATAAGCGCATAGATGTGTATCTCTTGAAGAAAATATGTTCAACATTGTTTTTTAGGGTCAGAGTAAATGAAATGCTGGATTAGCGGAGCTTTAAGCTGTGCTTTTGACACTTGGCACATTGTTTTCTGCACCAAAACATTTTTCTTTCCTTTTAGAAAGAGTGATTCTTATACATATAAAAAAATTCATGCTTTAAAAAATCTACTAAAATTAAATATAGTCATAATTTATAATGCTTCAATATACAGAATGAATGAATCTCAAACCTCAGTATCTCCAGCTGACAGTTTGGGCTCTTCAGTCCTTCAGAGAGCAGCTTCACTCCTGAGTCCTGCAGGTCATTGCCACTCATGTCCAGCTCTATCAGACAGGAGTTTGATGATTCTAGAACTGATGCCACCATTTTACAGCACTGACCCGTGAGAGAACAGCCTTCCAATCTGAACAGAAAAATAAAAATTGTAATAATTACACATCCATTAACATTGGTGAAAAGTAACAAAGCACAAATACATTGTTACTGTATTTAAACAGCTTCACCCCCCCCCCCAATTTTTTACTTTGAGTATTTTAATTTTTTGAAACTTTTACCTCCCTTAATTTTAAAGCCAAATACATTTTACACAAATCTCCTGTTGTTAATAGTTTTTTAAAAATTATTTTTAAAAATGGATTCATTGTTTGCGAAAAGACAGCGCAGAGAAGCAACATGAAGGCAGTGTGCAGTGGGTGAGCTCAGAGTATCAGTGCACTGCAGTGTTTAAATGTCTTCTTATTATAATCAATGGGAACTCTCCAGTGGCCCGCTAATTCCACCATATTAAACGCTGAGATAGCTATACTGCAGTGCAAGAGATTCATCATGACCATAGTCCAAATGTGTGACAAATAGTGATTAAACCGTGCAGCTGCAGCGCGAGAGCAGAGAGAGACAGGCCTCCAGCACAGCAATGTTGACACTTGCTTGCGCTGGCTGCTCTAATCAGTGATAAACACAACGAGAGGTCTTCAACCCATTTGAATCCAACACTTGATAATTCACCCAAATATGAAAATTATTTTATGATTTACTCACCCTCAAGCAATCCAATGTGCCTATATTCTTTCAGACGACCACGATCGGAGATATATTTAGAAATATCCTTGCTCTGCAAAGCTTTATAATGGTTGTGAATAGGTGGCCTGTTTTGAAGCCCCCCCCCATGCATCCACTCATCATAAATATAATCCATATGGCTCCAGGGGGTTAATAGAAACCTTCTGAAGTGAAGCAATGGGTTTTTGAAAAATATCCATATTTAAAACTTTATAAGCTAAAAAAGAAGCTGAGCTTGTGACATTTTGTCAAAAGAGCTCACTGCAGCCACTGATTACATAATGTTCGTCCAAAGCATCCCTAAAATAAATATGTTGTTTGCCTATTTAAATTAAAAGATTTGATCTATTATTCTCTCTTACAGTTATATTTTTCAATAATTCAACGTCATTATGAAGTGAAACTATTGAAGGTGTTTTTCATTGTACGTTTTTCAATTAAAATTATTTAAATTGAAGTATTTTAGAATGTCATACTCTATCTTTAGTGACTGAAATACTAAGGTGGGTGATGTATAAGGATTAAATGAAACTCAAACCTCAGTATCTTCAGCTGACAGTTTCGGCTCTTCAGTCCATCAGAGAGCAGCTTCACTCCTGAATCATGAAGGTGATTGCGACTCATGTCCAGCTCTATCAGGGGTGAGTTTGGTATCTGCAGGGCCAAAGCCACAGTTTCACAGTCGGTGTCATTGAGATAGCATGAGGAGAGTCTGTAAAAACAGGATGTTTTGTCCATTGCATTTATTGTGTGTTTATCTTGTCGGAATAGTGTTTGTAATAACAGTGATAGATTATGCCCAGTTCTCTGTGAATTTTCAAGCTTTCTGGAAAAATGTATAAATATTATGTATGCTGGAACTGATGTGACAGCCAAGTGAAAATAACTTTCAGAAGTATGTCTATAATATCACTGTTTAGTAATTCAATTTTGGTAATTTAGTCCAAAATCGGTAAACACGTGATACTTCTCACAGCATCTCACCCTCTAATTGATTTTCAGAGATAAAAACATTGATCAAAGAGCTGTCATCAAGTTCCTTACTCTGCTTTTCTGTAGCATCTCACAGCTGGCAGAAGTCTCCTTTTGCCTCCCGGTTCAGTATTGTACCGCTTCAAGTCAAGCTCATCCAGCACCTCCTCTGACATCAGTAGTACGTAAGCCATCAGTGAGCACATGGAAGACGAGAGGGGTCTTTCTGGAGATGATCTGAAGTATCTTTGAATTTCTGTATATAGTGAATTGTCATTGAGCTCCAGTAAGCAGTAGAACAGGTTGACTGAAGTTTCAGGTGAGATGTCCTGGTTTTGTAATTCCTCTCTAATGTGTTTGGTTATTTCTGTGACGCTGTCTTTGCCATCTTCAGTGTGTGAGAACAGGCCTCTGAGCAGTTTCTGATTGGATTCCAGTGAAATGCCCAGCAGAAACCGTAAAAATAGGTCTAAATGTCCTTTCTGACTTTGCATTGCTTTCCTAACAGCCTTCTTTAGTAAATCATGTAAGGCAGTATTTTTGTCTGGCTTGTCGATGTGGTCAGACCCGAACTCCTTTTGTGTTTCTTCACTGAAAAACTGCAGCTCGTCCATGTTCTTGTTCAGGTAGCAGAGGAACACGTGCACTGCAGCAAGGAACTCTTGAACACTCAGATGCATGAAGCAGAAGACCTTCATCTCATGAAGTCCAGCTTCTTGCTGAAAGATCTCAGTGAGCATTCCCGTGGACTCAAAGTCTTCAGTCTCATCTATACCACATGCTCTCAGATCTTCCTCATAGAACACTATGTTTTCTTTCTTCAGTTCTTCAAATGCTAGCTTAGCTAACTTCAAAATCATTGTTTTATTGGAATCTAAGAGCTTGGTATGGACTCTTTCTGCTTTTCTGTCACACTTCTGGCTCTTTATGCTCATCTGTATCAGCAGGAAGTGGATGTACATTTCAGTGAGTGTCATGTTGATGTTCTCTGCATTGTTCTCAATGGGGACGTCCTGAAGAACAGTGGATGTGATCCAACAGAACACAGGAATGTAACACATGATGTAGAGACTACGAGATTTCTTAATGTGTGAGATCATTCTGGAGGCCTGAGTCTCATCTTCGATTCTCTTTCTGAAATACTCCTCCTTCTGCCGGTCAGTGAAGCCTCGCACCTCTGTGAACAACCCTACATACTCAGGAGGGATCTGATTGGCTGCTGCTGGTCGTGATGTCACCCAGACGTGTGCTGATGGAAGCAGAGTCGCATTCACCAGACTTGTAAACAGTTCATCTACAGATGATCGCTTCTCAAAACTCCTCACCATTCCACTGTCAAACTCCAAAGGCAGTCGAGACTCATCCAGTCCATCAAAGATAAACGCAAGCTTACGTTTATATATCTTAGATATCTTTGCTGTTTCCAGGTCTTCCAGTTCTGGATTGAATATCTGAAGAAATTCATGCAGACTGATCTCTCTGTCTTTAATGCAGTTGATCTTTTGGAATGGAAGCAGGAAAACACAGTCTATATCCTGATTGGCTTCTCCTTCTGCCCAGTCCAGAATGAACTTGTGCACTGAGACCGTTTTTCCAATGCCAGCGATGCCTTTGGTCAGCACAATCTTTTTCTTCTTTTTGTTCCGACTAAATACATCATTGCATTTGATTGAACTGTTCTGTGATTTACGGGGTTTAATAGCTTCATTAATCTGCAGAACCTCATGTTCTCGATTGACTTCTTTAAGATCCCCCTCCGTAATGAAGAGTTCTGTGAAAACATCCTTGAGATGTGCTTCATTTTCCTTCTTACACTCAAAAATGTGTTCTACCTTCTCCTTCATGTTCATTTTGTGAGTTTTCACGAAGTCCTGCAGCCAGAAATCCTCTGTTATGAAAAATATAAATAAACAGGAAAAGGTGTGAAGAAAACAACACTAGAAGATTAAAGACAAAGATTTTTTCACATTGGCATGATTATCATTAAAATCTACTGGTGCAAACATATGGTATTTAAAATCACAGCACTGAAAGTGCGTCTCGTGTACTAAATAACAAATCATTTCTGATCCCACTGTAAGAACGTGACTAATGTTAATTCACCTTGTTTTCTTGTTTGTTTCTCAGCTGCTTCGAATGATTTTTGCACTTTGAAGAGAGAGAAAAGAATGAGACCGTATATACATCAAAGTATCTTGAAAAAGGCAATGCATCATGTTTCAACACTTCATTAAGCAGCACAACTATTAAACCATTAACTAAATCAGCATATTAGATGATTTCTGAAAAATAAATGCAGCCATGGAGAACATGAGAATCTTCTTTCAAAAAAATCTGAATTTAATTTAAGTTTCTATGAATCTATGCTTCCTCTTGTTCTCTATTCTTTCCTTTATTACCTTCAGTGTAGTTGTTCTGTAACTCTTCAGCCAGCTGGTTCTGGTTCATCTTCCTCAGTATGTTCAGTGTGATCTTCACAGCTTCTTCTGCTCCAAAATGCTCCATCATTAGATCCACAATATCAGTGACACCAGCATCCTCCAGTTTACCAGCTCGAACGGGTCCATCTTGTTTTAAGAGACTCCTAAATTTCTTCAGATTGTCTCGTTCCAGGTCTTCAAGAATATCTTGAAGCAGCTCTAAAACAGTTGCCATTGTCCTTCTTGATCTGTTGAAGCAAAAGAAAAGGAAACTACTACTAATCTACTAAACTATTAGTCTACTATTAGTCTAGAGATCAATGCAGTATGTGCAAATAAATGTGCATAATGAAACGACACTGTGATCAGATCAACTATTATGAAACATTTTAAGGTCTAAAACTAATTATTCAGGTTGTTATTCGGTTTAGGATTCTGTGCTCATCAGTAGATTATTGTTTGACAGATTCGGCTGAACGCTGCTGATGATTGAGGCTCATCATGATTAGACTCAAGAAGTAGTTTCACATTTTGTCCTAGTCTTCTTGGAAGACTTGTCTTTTACATTTCAGACCACATGTGACGCTGAAAATACTAAAAGTTACGATAGTGATTGTGAATTATAATAATTCATGCTAAAAATTATGAGTAATGTAAAAAATAGTTTAGCATTTTCCCAGTATCCAGTTATTCCAATTCTGTACTATCTGAAGCGCCTGATACACACTCACACACTTACACACACACTCACTTTGGCTGCGTTTACACTGCAAGTCTTAATGCACAGATCCGATCTTTTAACCATATCCGATTTTTTGCCTGTTTACATTCACTTAGACACGACTGGTATCTGATTTCCGTGTTTACATTAATTCACACTCAAAATGATTGTCGATTATCGCTTTACTATGCATGGTAGCCTCTCGGGTTTTGAATGGCTGTGCTATTAAATTTTATTATACATTTCCGTTGGGTGGCCATGAATGGATAAGTTAACAGCTGTCAGTGTCATGGATGTTTTGCAGCGCAAAATCTGACCTAAAATAAAGGTAATTTTCGTTTGTTATTTTATATACAGTTCGTTAGAACTAGAATTCTAGAAGTGAAATAAAGTAGCAGGTAAGATTACTTTCAGGGCTGGGTATGTTACTTTTAAAATGTATTTCACTACAAATTACAAAATACATGCTTTAAAAAGTAATTTGTAACGTATTTCGTTACATTACTCAAGTTTAGTAACTTAATCTAAATACTTTAGAATACTTTGGAATACTAATAAGTGTGGAACAAACACAAAAAAAGTAATTGCAAGTTTTTATCTCACAATTCTGACTTTTTTAAAGTTGCAATTGTGAGTTATAAAGTCAGAATTATGAGATATAAACTCGCAATATTGAGAAAATTCAGAATTATAAGATATAAACTTGCAATGTTGAGAAAAGTCAAAATTATGATAAACACAATATTGTGAAAAGTCAGAATTATGAGATATAAACTCACAATATTGAGAAAAGTCAGAATTATGAGATATAAACTCACATACTAAATTCACAATTGCAAGAAAAAAAGTTAGTATTGCAAGTTTATATCTCCCAATTCTGACTTTATAACTTGCAATTGTGAGTTTAAATCTCGCAATTCTGAGAAAAAGAAGTCAGAATTGTGAAATTCAAACTCACAATTGTGAGGGAAAAAAACAAATTGTGAGAAAAAGTTGCAGTGACCTTTTTTACAATCATAAAATGACTCAAACAACTATGACAAAACATGAAATCAGTCGAAAACATGAAACTTAACTCCGCTTTTTCAGACGGTCAGAGTCAGAGAATCACCAATTTCTGTTTAAATGACATTAAAATTCAAAGTAATCACTTTGGTAATCTAAAACACTTTTCTGATGTAACTGTAATCTGATTACCACCCATTTAAAATGTCACTGTAATGAAATACAGTCACTCAAATTTTGTATTTTAAATACGAAACTAAGTTACTTGTATTTCGTTACTCCCCAACCCTGATTACATTCATCTGAATGAATTTGAAAATGGACAATAGCGAGAGAGCGTCCAGGTGAGCGAGGGAGAGAGAGCGTGCGAGAGATTAGCCTACCAGTGAAGCATTTGGTTTAATTAAAAAAAAAAAAATCAGCAAGGTTATCTCCTCATTGATGAGGTGAGAAATATAATACAGCTTTCAGTGGAGCTTATTTATCTTTTAAATGAACTGGGCAGAGGTTGAAAACCAGATGCTGAATGCATGTGTGCATGCAATTTCTTTCGAGGAAAAGATATCTAGATAGACAAAGTTCCCACTTCAATAAAAGAGCTCGTCTACTTAATAATACAAGATTAAAAGCTATCTTTGTGAGCAAACATGTCGCTTGGAATACCTATAGAAGTCTTTAAAATAAGAAAATATTTCAGAATCCTGGATTATAATGTATCATGATTGTCCCAAACTCTTGTTAATGTGCATGAAGACTTCATTTTAGTTTTTAAGTTTGTAAATTTTAATATTAGAAACAGAAAAACAGCCTTGTAGGTATAAGTGAAATGCTAAATATATTCTTTTAAGATTAATTTATGATTCTGGATCATATGAATTAAAAAAAAAAAAAAAACAGATCACGATTTTCATTCTGAAAACAAAACATTAGGCAACTAAACAAAATAGCATGTAATTTACTTGAGGTTCTGACAAAATGTTTTATTTAATGTTATAGATTAGTGTATTTATAAATGTTATAAATACATTTATTATTTTAAATAAATTCATTGTGTTAAAAAAATGACTTGTTTCGTCCGTAGATTTTGAACAAATCAAATACATTTTAAAGGTCACAGGTCGCCACCTATTGGCATAAACATGTAATGCAGTCTTTATTTGAAGCGTAACATTAGTTTCAAAGGTCATTTTTGATCGTTGCTGCAAAATCAGTGTTTATATCTGGCCAGGATCTGCCAAAATTTGGCAGATGTGCATCATTGGTTATTTCCATTTTACACTGGGGTGATTTACCTCACATTTGTATGTGTCTTGGGTCCTTCAAACAAACAAACCAG
The DNA here is from genome assembly GCA_038088235.1 of Zacco platypus. Lineage (NCBI taxonomy): Eukaryota > Metazoa > Chordata > Actinopteri > Cypriniformes > Xenocyprididae > Zacco > Zacco platypus. The sequence continues at coordinate 29,960,862 of CM076073.1, forward strand.
CGCCTACAACTTCTGGTTGTACCTAGGATAGCTCAGTCCACTAAAGGAGGGAGAGCGTTTTCACATTTGGCTCCGAAACTCTGGAATAGCCTTCCTCATAATGTTAGAGGCTCAGACTCGCTCACCCAGTTTAAATCTAGATTAAAGACACATCTCTTTAGCCAAGCATTCACATAAATGCATCTCATATCAGATCAATTGCTCATTATGACTGTCTTTGCTTAAAGTTATGAACAGCAGCTACGCTAATTATTCTCCTTTTCTGTTTGACCTCGGGACACCGGATTCAGTCCGGATCCAGCCTCTTCAGAAGACCTCAGATGATCATCACCTGTGAAGAGACGGCGCCAGTTCCTGCGAGGACTTCAGAAGACGCAATCATCTGGATCAACATGCACATTGCCCAATTTTATGTCCTAATTATTGTTAATGTAATTTATTTTCCGGGAGCTCTTTGCTTCCTACTTCAGTTAAACTGCTAACTCTGATTGTAAATTAATTAACTAAATTATGTTATTTGCTAACTGTATTCTTTAAATTGTAATGTTGACATCCGTTCTCTGTAAAGCTGCTTTGAAACGATATGTATCGTGAAAAGCGCTATACAAATAAATTTGAATTGAATTGAATTGAATTGAATTTATTTCACTGCTTAGTGACGGACAGATATGGCTCAGTTCGGCTATATTTAACATTCATATTGACTATGAGTTGAGTATGTTCATAAGTCCCAGCGGAGATGTCTCTCCTCGGTCGTGTTCACTCTTCCCAGGAGGTTTTTTTTTTTTTTTTTTGGACAACTGAGAAGGTGATTCTCATGATTTCTTTCACAGTGACCCTGTCCAAAGACTCTGAAATGGTCAGTAGCTTAAAATATGTATTAACTTACCTTGAAAAAGGACAATATTTACAGATATTGATTCTTTGTCTTCCTCTGAAATGGCACCTTGATAATCAAAAGCACTGATCTTCCTTTTTCTTCCGTGTTCTCCTGAGGAACTGTGTGTTTTTTCAGCGTCTCCTGCAGGAATATCAACTTTGTCTCATTGGTCACTGTGTTTTTTTATCGCTGAGGTACAAACTCGCTTTTTTATGTATAAAACTGAGTGTGATAGCAGATGATGCCTGAAGATCCCTGTTTACACCTTTTATAGCTTTTAATCGCATTTAGTTTCAGTTTAAAGTGGATGTTGAGGGAAGGGGAAATGACCAAGGGAGTTCCTCAATCTCAGAAAACACGAACACAGCTCTTAATGTGGAATGCGCATGTGCGAAACCTTCAGGAGAGATCTGAACGTGATCGTTTATATTTCTATATATATATTTTTAGATTATATTTTGATTTTAATTTATTTAGTAATTTTATGTTTTTTTCTATTTTATCCAGGCCTATCTATGTCTCTCCATTGTTCGGTCCATACATCCATCCTTCATTCTATCCATGATTCCATTGTTCCATCCATCCATTCATCCGTCACTGTATCTATCCATCGCTCTGTCCATTCATCCATCATTGTATCCATACATCCGTCACTGTATTTATCCATCGCTCTGTCCATTCATCCATCCATCCATCCATCCATCGTTCTGTCCATCCATCATCAGTCCATCTATCATTCTGCCCATCCATCCATCCATCCATAATAAATCCATCCATCCCTGCATCCGTCCATCGCTCTGTCCATTCATCCATCCATCGTTCTGTCCATCCATCCATCCATCGTTCTGTCCATCCATCCATCGCTCTGTCCATTTATCGTTCTGCCCATCCATCCATAATAAATCCATCCATCCCTGCATCCGTCCATCGCTCTGTCCATTCATCCATCCATCGTTCTGTCCATCCATCCATCGCTCTGTCCATTTATCGTTCTGCCCATCCATCCATCCATCCATCCATAATAAACCCATCCATCCCTGCATCCGTCCATCGCTCTGTCCATTCATCCATCCATCGTTCTGTCCATCCATCCATCGCTCTGTCCATTTATCGCTCTGTCCATTCATCCATCCCTCGTTCTGTCCATCCATCCATCTATCCATCCATCCATCCATGCATCATCAATCCATCTATCGTTCTACCCATCCATCCATCCATCAATCCATCTATCGTTCTGCCCATCCATCCATCCATCCATCCATCCATCCATTCATCAATCCATCCTTCGCGCTGCCCATCCATTCATCCATCCATCCATAATAAACCCATCCATCCCTGCATCCGTCCATCGCTCTGTCCATTCATCCATCCATCGTTCTGTCCATCCATCCATTGCTCTGTCCATTTATCGTTCTGCCCATCCATCCATCCATCCATCCATAATAAACCCATCCATCCCTGCATCCGTCCATCGCTCTGTCCATTCATCCATCCATCGTTCTGTCCATCCATCCATCCATCTATCCATCCATCCATGCATCATCAATCCATCTATCGTTCTACCCATCCATCAATCCATCCATCCATCAATCCATCTATCGTTCTGCCCATCCATCCATCCATCCATCCATCCATCAATCCATCCATCCATCCATAATAAACCCATCCATCCATAATAAACCCATCCATCCCTGCATCCGTCCATCGCTCTGTCCATTCATCCATCCATCGTTCTGTCCATCCATCCATCCATCTATCCATCCACCCATGCATCATCAATCCATCTATCATTCTGCCCATCCATCCATCAATCCATCCATCGCGCTGCCCATCCATTCATCCATCCATCCATTCATCCATCATCCATCCATCGTTCTGTCCACCCATCTATCCATCCATCCATCCAATCATCCATTCTTCGCTCTGCCCATCCATTCATCCATCCTTCCATCGTTCTGTCCACCCATCTATCCATCCATCCATCCAATCATCCATTTTTCGCTCTGCCCATCCATTCATCCATCCTTCCATCGTTCTGTCCACCCATCTATCCATCCATCTATCCATCCAATCATCCATCCATCGCTCTGTCCATTGATCCATCCATCCATCCATCGTTCTATCCATCCATCCATCTATCCCTCCATCCATCGCTCTGTCATTTATCATTCTGCCCATCCATCCATCTATCGTTCTGCCCATCCATCCATCCATGCATCCATCCATCCATCTATCATTCTGCCCATCCATCCATCCATGCATCCATCCATCCATCCATCCATCCATTGTTCTGTCCATCCATCCATCCATCATTTTGTCCATCATTCCATTCATCTCTCCATCATTCTATCCATCATTTTATCCTCCTGTCGATCCATCCATCCATCCATCATGCTTTCTATAAATCCATCCATCTATTACTGTATCCATCTGTTCTTTGTTCCATCCATCCACCCTGTTATTTTTGCATTACTTGTATACTATTATAGTATTTAATTATATTTTGAATCATCTTTTATTTTCATAAGTTTTAATTTTACTTGGTTTTATTAATTAAAAAAAAAAAAAAATCATAGTTTTAAGTTTTTCATCTAATGTTTATATTTTATACCCCCAGTTTCACAGGCAGGATTTAATCTAATCCCAGACTAAAATGCATGTTTGAGCCGTTTTAACTCAAAGTATATCTCAATATTTTGCCATTGTTTTGTCTCAAGATGCACACCAGTAATGTTTTTTCTAAAACACAATTATGAAAGCTATTTAAATGCCAATTGAACTAAGGCCTAATCCTGGCTTAATCAAAGCCCTGTCTGTGAAACCCGGCCATGATATTTTACTTCAGCATTATTTTATTTACTGAAAACAATTTTTTATAGTCTTAGTTAACAATTTCAACACTGGTAGTGTTCGCCTGTTCAACACTAGCATTTCAAGCGTTCTCCAAACGTTTCTCACCCACATTGAAAGACATCTGTATCTGAAGACATAGATGTCTTAAAGTCAGCTTGAAAGTGAAGTTGCGATGGTCTTTGTGTCGTATATCGAGTGAAACGCTTCTGGAACAAGAACAAATGTAGGGCGGGACTTGATTGTGTCTGTGGGGAATTGATTGGATGGTTGTGGTTTGCTATTGGTGGATCTCATGTGAGTGACAGGTTGCCCCGCCCTCGTCATCAGAGAAGAGATGCTGCAAGAGGAAGATATTCTAATTCAAGATTATGACGAACATGAATTTAACACAGTGATGTGCTCCGATAAATCATTTATAATAAACACTCTTGAAATCAGGCTCATCTGTGGTGTCCGACTGCGTGAAGAAGCGCTTTGTCTGTCCTCAGCCTGCATGCAGGGATGCGTCCATCCCGAGGTCACTAAACCCGTTCAATAGGAGACACGTGTGATGGAGCCAGACGGCAGGAAAACACATGGAGCAGCTCTGAAGGTCTTTATATAACTGGCCACTTCATCATTTCAGTCATCCGTTACCCATCAGTCCCGAAAATCTCTCTAACCCAGCTTTCAACACGTTCTCTCAATGACGTTCATCACGGGGGACTGTGACAGTCAGCCCATGTCGGCTGGGCACCGGCGGGTTTGGCGTCGTGTTCAGAGGCCGGTTGGGAGACACATGTGTCATAATCACCAGTTGGAGCCACCAGAGGGCACTCCACGCCAGACTATTGCCTCACCATATTGGACTTCATTTCCTATAATATAATCACATGTTATATTCAGATTCAAAACAAAATAGAGTCCTGGACGAGTTGCATGTTCTTCATGTATTGCCCAAAATATGCCATTACTAATATTGGTAGCATTTAATGTCTCCTTTGTGTAGATGAAACATTAGAAGTGCAGAAGGGCTGAAACCGCTGATTCCCAACATGTTTCTGTGGTGTGGGAGCATTAATCAGTCCTGCTAATAAGCAAGTCTCCATTTAATCAGACTCACAAAGAATCACATATGGTGGAAGAATAGTATCTATAATATGATTACATGGAGTTTTAATTGGATTAGCACATTCAATTATTTGAATGCAGTATACAACCGATTTGAATGAGCGCAGCTTTTTACTCATCAAAACAGCAGATCAACAACCCAGTGAACATATCAAGAGAAAATATTTTTATTAATTTACTCTTCATACTTTCATTTGAGATGATGATGATGATGAAGGCGAGATCTTGTTGCTCTTGCTGACAAACGACACGGCGGTCTCTTCCTCTGATACTGACTCGGCGGCCCACGGGTTTCTGCCGCAGAGAAGGAACGGCACGGCACGCTTTCTGAACTGAGAGAGAGAGAGTTTTGGGTCATATCAAACATATCAACTCTCCCTTTGTGTTGTTGGTCATCATTTTAATGCTAGAGAATTAAAGTATTAATATCATGCTATTTTTAAGGCTCCTAATGTTGTTTTGAAGAATAGATTTACATGAATCCAAGGTAGGGCTGGATGATATGACCTGAAATCACAATGAAATTGATAATTTTACCTCGATTATGATTATTTTTTGGGTAACACTTTTACAATAAGGTTCTTTAGTTAACATTAGTTAAGTACATTAGTTAACATGAACTAATAATGAACTGCACTTCTACAGCATTTATTAATCTTTGTTAATGTTAATTCCAACATTTACTATTGCATCATTAAAATCTTGTTAACATTAGTTAATGCACTGTGAACTAACCTGAACAAACTATGATCAACTGTATTTTCTTTAACTAACGTTAACGAAGATTAGTAAATACAGTAACAATGTATTGCTCATTGTTAGTTCATGTTAGATAATACATTAACTAATGCTTAACTAATGAACCTTATTGTAAAGTGTTACCATTTTTTGCCCTCATAGTTCACTGACAAGGTTTGTACTGTGAATATGCTTGACTATTAAAGGTGGGATATTTTTTCCTCAGTTTTCAGCAGTTACTTTATCTGTGGTTCCTAATATTTCTCACATATTTCTGCTCGTTTTAAATCAAAAATGGATAAATTAGCACAGTGCCAGTGCATTTATTTGAATGTAATTAATGAGAGCAACTGTGTGTGTGAATTAGTCACACCGTCTCTCTATTAATGGTGAAGCTGTGGGTTGAACGAAGTTACTTCAAAAGTACAAAAATACACTGTTAGAAATTGCTGTTAATTTACGGCAAATTTTCAACAGTATAATCCTGTTCTGTTCAAAAGCAGTACTTTACCGGTTTTAATTTTTTTTTTGTGAAATGACGCAGACAAAATATAACAGCATTTTACCGTATTTACTGCTCGATGGAAATAAATCAGTACTTTACAGTGTTTTCAGAACAGAAGACTCCAGTTAGCACGAATGGATTTTCAACTGTTTTTCTTCTGATATTTTTCTTAACATTGGGTACATTTAAACACTGAATCCTTTTTGCTAGCAGTGCACGACTCAATAGCTTATACAATACCATGTAGTATATTTGTATTATTTACACTAAAATCCTGTAAATATGCCCTTTTGTGAAGAGCTGAAAATAAACATCCACAAACTATAAATGCGTTTCTCAGAATTTTACTGTAAAATGTAGAAACAGTTTTTTGCTGTATTTGCAAAAACAGTAGCCAACTGTAAATTTCACCAACAGTAAGATACTGTTATTTTACAGTAACTTGCTGGCAACCGTGCTGCCAGTTCTTGACTGTTTTTTAATAAACAGTAGCCAACTGTAAATTTCACAAACAGTAAGATACTGTTATTTTACAGTATCTCGCTGGCAACCGTGCTCCCAGTTCTTTACTGTTTTTTAATAAACAGTAGCCAACTGTAAATTTCACCAACAGTAAGATACTGTTATTTTACAGTAACTTGCTGGCAACCGTGCTGCCAGTTCTTTACTGTTTTTTTAATAAACAGTAGCCAACTGTAAATTTCACCAACAGTAAGATACTGTTATTTTACAGTAACTTGCTGGCAACCGTGCTGCCAGTTCTTTACTGTTTTTTAATAAACAGTAGCCAACTGTAAATTTCACCAACAGTAAGATACTGTTATTTTACAGTAACTTGCTGGCAACCGTGCTGCCAGTTCTTTACTGTTTTTTAATAAACTGTAGCCAACTGTAAATTTCACCAACAGTAAGATACTGTTATTTTACAGTATCTCGCTGGCAACCGTGCTCCACTGAACCACTTATTCGACACAAAAGATTTGTAAAGCTTCATGAATCAGTGTTTTGAAATCGTCCATCACTAGATATTGTTGAATAAAGTTGTTGTTTTGTTGCACAAAAAGTATTCCCGTCGCTTTATAACATTAAGGTTGAACCACTGTAGTCACATGACCTGTTTTAAATATGTTTTAGTATCTTTCTGTTCATCTGAAAGTGTAAATTATCTTGCTGTCAATAGAGACTCACTGAACCATCGGATTTCATCAAAAATATCTTCATTTGTGTTCTGAAGATGAACGAAGATCTTACGGGTGTAGAAACACATGAGGGAGACGAACTAATGACTGAAATATCATTTTTGGGTGAACGAACCCTTTAAGTAAAATTAATTAACGACATGTATACTTAGGGTTAGTTGCATGTAATTATGCATAATTAGCTACTATTGTAATTACATGTAATGTGTAACAAGGACACACTGTAAAAAAGTGGGTTACACTTTATTTTAAGGTGTCAGTATTACAGTGTAATTATACATGTAATTACTGAGTAATTAACTACATGTACTTACTATAGGGTTAGAGTTAATTGCATGTAATTATGCAAATTTGTAGTTATTACTATAGTAAATACATGTAACACACTGTAAAATAAAGTGTTACTGAAAACATTATTTTTGTGTGTCACACAAATTTTTGATCTAGATATTCAAAAATGTTTTCAGTCCAGACCCGCAGCTCTGCTTATTTTGTGTGTCTCTGATCCGACATGCTCAGTTCGGTCTCTGAACAAGCTGATGATCTGAATCTGAACGTGCGTTTGAGTTCACAGACGCACCTGTCTGTTCATGAATATGTAGATTATGGGGTTGAAAACTGTGCTGCTCTTGGCCAGATACATGGGAACTGTGGCGATCACTGGGTCAATGTAAAGGTTCGGGTCTAAGATCACTGACAGTGCAAATGCGGCGTAGGGCAGCCAGGTGAGCAGGAAGGCCATCACCATGACAACCACCATACAGGCCACCTGTGTCTCGGCCCTGGCGGTGCTTCCTCCCTCTGACATTTTCAGTCTGCGCACCTGAGGGAAAATAAACATCCCCAGATGAGGAAAAGCAAACGTGTTGGCTTTATTTTTAAGGTGACATCGTTACTACATGTTCTTACTATAGTATTAACAGTAAATTCTGCACAATTACAAGTAACTAACCCTAACTAACTGTATCTAAGTATCTAACTGTAACTCTTCAGACGTTTACTTTCACTGTGGTTAGTGGTTCTCCAAAGTTGCTATCTACTTCTCTGGCCACAATTTTGACATCGATACCAAGTGGAAAAACTGCCATATCGATATTTTGGTTACTCTTTATTTTAAGGTGTCTTCTGTAATTATACATTTAAGTACTGACAAATATTATGTTATTGCATGTTCTTACTATAGGGTTATGATTAGGGTTTGGTTTAGGGTTAATTGCATGTAATTATGCATAATTTATAGTTATTACTATAGTAACTACATGTAACAATGACACTGTAAAATAAAGTGTTACCGATATTTTTCATATTATATAATATTATTTAATGTTATAATTGGGCAGCAGGTTTATTAGGCTACTGTCACTTTAAGAGCTGGCGCACGGATCCATTATACTGTTACACATGCGCTTTCTTTCTCAACTGTTTACATTCACTTCATGAATGTAACGTGAACACTCGCCAACCCCTGCATTTTGACATTATGTTGTGTGTATTTGACTGTTTAAGCGCATTAAGCGGATTTATGTGCTGCACTTTGGGTGTGAGAACAAAATCTGCGGGAATGAGTAAAATTATGCGCAATCACACGCCTAGGGTTGTGGAGTAACGAAATACAAGTAACTAAGTTACGTATTTAAAATCCAAAATTTGAGTCACTGTATTTCATTACAGTTTCATTTTAAATGGGTGGTAATCAGATTACAGTTACATCTGAAAAGTGTTTTAGATTACCAAAGTGATTACTTTGAGTTTTAATGTCATTTAAACAGAAATTGGTGATTCTCTGGATTTGTTTTTTTCTGCGCACAATTGTGAGTTTGCATTTCACTATTCTGTCTTCTTTTTCTCAGAATTGTGAGATTTAAACTCACAATTGAAAGTTAAAAAGTCAGAATTGGGAGATATAAACTTGTAATACTAATTTTTTTCTTGCAATTGTGAATTTAGTATAAGTTTATATCTCATAATTCTGACTTTTCTCGATATTGCGAGTTTATATCTCATAATTTTGACTTTTCTCGATATTGCGAGTTTATATCTCATAATTTTGACTTTTCTCGATATTGCGAGTGTCACGCTCGGCGGAAGACAGGAAGACGGGAGACGAGGTTCACGAATAACAAACAGGTTTTTAATCCAAATATAGGGCAGACACGTACAGAGTGCATAGCACAAACAACGACCGACAGGGATGAATACACAGACAGGAACTTAAATACACCGAAGACTAAATGAAGGACAGGTGAATGGAATTAACTGATTATGAGGAGACAGGTGCAGACAATGACTGAATAACGAGACTAAACTAGACAAGACAAGACTGAACTAAACATGACAGCAACATCCATGTGACATAGCGCCCCCCTCGGAAAGGCGCGTCCTCGCGCCGTAAGAAGAAGAGGGCGGTGGCTTAGGAGGAGGGCGTGGAGCTGGAGATGGGCAGTGCTCAGGGGATGATGGCCACCGCCATGGTGACGCTGACAGAGGGAGGGGCCAGGGAGGAGTCCAGACTGTGGGGTTGGATGACGTACTGGGACCGATCGAAGGTGGCGGAACCATGGCCGTTGGTGGAAGAACCGGGGGAGCTCCTCGGCCGACGGACCTCGGCGCCGCCGCCGACCCGGAAGTTTGGCGCCGAGCCGCTGGCACGCGTGACCGAGGAGCCGACGCTGGTCCGGATGACCGGGGTGACGGTGTGGCGAGTGAGGACGACAGAGAGGTTGAAGGGAGGGAGGAGCTCGCTGACGGTGTAGGGGTGACGGGTGGTGGTGTAGCCGCCAACCCGGAAGTCCGTGGCGGAAGCTGAGCGTCGACCCCCGGAGGCCGAACTGGAGGATCGAGGGAGCCCAGCGGAGCTTCCGGGCTGACGGGCCGAGGAGGTGATGAGGGAGCTGTGTGACGAGGTGAAGGTGACGGGCTGGAGGGTCCAGAAGGTGACGGGGGTCTGGAGGCCTGGAGGGAAGCCGGGGATTCCGCCTCGAGCCTTGCTGGTGAACTGGCAGCCCGAGGTGTTGGCGAGGAGCAGCACGGGGTGAGCGACGGGGACAGAGCCGAGGAGCTGGTCGTTGGCAGCGGTGGCCACGGATCCTGAGGGCTGACTGGGATCAGCGGAGGAGGCGGGATCGGGGAGACTGGCAGATTTCCGAACTGGAACGGGGCAGACGAGGTTATATGGGCGGGTATATGGGTGGGGAAAGGATCCGCAGCCCACTGCTTAAAGATGTTGTGGACCACTCCTGGCTCTGTGATGGACCGCTCCGCTCGCCTCACCACCGGGTCCCCGAGGTCGTCACAGTCCGCTCCGGAGCGCACCCCGGGCTGCCAGGCGGAGGCGGAGCGTTCGCCGCTGCACCACCAGGCCCAGTAGTGTAGGTGGGGACGAGCCTCCGGGCTCATCAGGTAGTTCAGTGCGGGTAAGTCCATATCTTTTTCTCGTGTTGAGAGGTCGGTCGTTCTGTCACGCTCGGCGGAAGACAGGAAGACGGGAGACGAGGTTCACGAATAACAAACAGGTTTTTAATCCAAATATAGGGCAGACACGTACAGAGTGCATAGCACAAACAACGACCGACAGGGATGAATACACAGACAGGAACTTAAATACACCGAAGACTAAATGAAGGACAGGTGAATGGAATTAACTGATTATGAGGAGACAGGTGCAGACAATGACTGAATAACGAGACTAAACTAGACAAGACAAGACTGAACTAAACATGACAGCAACATCCATGTGACAGCGAGTTTATATCTCATAATTCTGACTTTTCTCAATATTGTGAGTTTATATCTCATAATTTTGACTTTTCTCGATATTGCGAGTTTATATCTCATAATTCTGACTTTTCTCAATATTGTCAGTTTATATCTCATAATTCAGATTTTTCTCAATATTGCGAGTTTATATCTCATAATTCTGACTTTTCTCAATATTGCGAGTTTATATCTCATAATTCTGACTTTTCTCAATATTGCGAGTTTATATCTCATAATTCTGACTTTTCTCAATTCTGCGAGTTTATATCTCATAATTTTGACTTTTCTCAATATTGCGAGTTTATATCTCATAATTTTGACTTCTCAATACTGTGAGTTTATATCTCATAATTTTGACTTTTCTCAATATTGCGAGTTTATATCTCATAATTCTGACTTTTCTCAATATTGCGAGTTTATATCTCATAATTCTGACTTTTCTCAATATTGTGAGTTTATATCTCATAATTATGACTTTTCTCAATATTGCGAGTTTATATCTCATAATTCTGACTTTTCTCAATACTGCGAGTTTATATCTCATAATTTTGACTTTTCTCAATATTGCGAGTTTATATCTCATAATTTTGACTTCTCAATACTGCGAGTTTATATCTCATAATTTTGACTTTTCTCAATATTGCGAGTTTATATCTCATAATTCTGACTTTTCTCAATATTGTGAGTTTTTATCTCATAATTCTGACTTTTCTCAATATTGTGAGTTTTTATCTCATAATTTTGACTTTTCTCAATATTGCGAGTTTATATCTCATAATTCTGACTTTTCTCAATATTGTGAGTTTATATCTCATAATTTTGACTTTATAACTCACAATTGCAACTTTATATCACACAATTCTGAGGGAAAAAGTCAGAATTGTGAGATGAAAACTTGCAATTGCCTTTTTTGTGTTTGTTCCACACTTATTAGTATTCCAAAGTATTCTAAAGTATTTAGATTAAGTTATTAAGTATTTTTGACAAATTACCACAAAGCACAACAGTTACTGTATGGTGCTCAGCAGTGCTCAAAAAGGATTTAAACTGTGAATTTTGAACTGATCCCTTCTTGTAAACTCAGAGATGTGGATTCAGATGGCACTTAAATTACCACACGAGCTTGATGTTCATCCAAAAAAAAACAACAAAAAGAAAACAGTAGGTAATTTTATATACCCATGTAAATGCTGAAAATACCTTATATCCCTATATGAAACAATTACCATCCAAATAGAGCTCAAGAAATGACTAGAAACTAAACATGACAATGACACAGTACAGGAAACAGAGCAAAGAATTTCAAAATAAAAGTCAGGAACCATATGACAGCATGTGTTGTAAACCTCTATGAAAACACACTACAATTTCTGATAGAGACAAACATGATAAAAGACGTCCTCTACTGCTTTCTCAGCATAAATAGAGTAGATTTGCCCACCTGCCGCAGGCTCCACAGGAGGCGAGTGTAGGAGATGATAATGACAGAGAAAGGCAGTGCAAAGCAGAGAAGAAAGTAGCACATGATGTAGGAGACATTGGCCAAATTTCTGCTGTACCAGTCAGGCGCACAAGACGTCTGCACGCCCTCCAGCTCATATCTACCCCATCCAAAGAGAGGTGGGGTGTTCCAGAGGAACGACCAGACCCAGGCCATGACGACTCCTGCCACTGCATGTCTCGTCTGGAAGGTGATGGAGCCCACTGGTCTGCAAACCACCACGCAGCGCTCCACCGCGATTATGGCCACTGAGCACAGGCCAGCAATACCTGTACGAGTGAGTCAAGTCACATATAGATTTATCAAAGCAGAATCAGTGATCCAAACTTCATCAAATTTGAGACAAATTCAAATTCTCCTGTAAAGCAGTTCTAAAAAGATAATAGTGTTTCGTAAACATGGTTTTATTAAACTTGTATATGGGAAAAATGTGAGATGCGAGAAGTAGAAAAATGTAAGTTGCCTTCTATGCGTGAAGAAGCTTTGAATATTTTAAAAAATAGAATTAAATGGCTTAAAATGTACTATATATAATCTGTTAATTGTTCCCTGTCTTGTGTTGTAAAATTTAAAAAGGACAATAATGTCATTATTGAGCTCAATTCAATAAGTATGTTAAGTTCATCCATTATGAAATGAGTTCAATTCAGCTGAAAATCTTTATCAGAATGATTTCTGAAGGATCATGTGACGCTGGAGTCATGATGCTGGAAATACAGCTTTGATCACAGGAATTACATTTTAAAGTAATAGAAAACCAGGAATGAAATATAATTCACAGGTATGATATTTTAAAGAATATTAAAAAAATAGAAAACCATTATTTTAAATTGTAATTTTATTTCACAGTATTACTGTTTTTTTTTCTGTATTTTTGATCAAATAAATGCCGGCTTGACGAGCATAAGAGACTTCTTTCAAAAACATTAAAAATAGTAATGCTTTCAAACTTTTGACCGGTGGTGGTTGTCTTACATTATTGTTGTAAAATCTAAAAATGTCATTATTGAGCTCAATTCAGTTCAATAACTGTGGAAAGTGACCCAAAAATGATTTGTGCCTGTGCTCTGATCATGGACATGGAGGAAAAAAACCCTAAACATTTAACCCTTTATAGCTAGTATAGGGAAAACTGGACTGTTTCATGCTGAAAAAAGATTTGCATAAAAAAACATACTCACCAAAGAAGGCCACGGCGAACCCCTCTAGCACACACCCCACCCTGCCCAGGCTGAAGTAGCCCATGGCGTTGGTCACCATGGTTGGCAGTCCTCCAAACATTGCACAACCGAGATCAGCCACAGCTAGGTTGACCAGAGCGAAGTTCAGCGGCTGCCGCAGCTGCCTGTGCTTCAGCGTCACCACGATCACGCTCATGTTCAATATGATGCCAAAAACAGAGAAGAAACCAATAATAACGGCTAGAATAGTGTAGCCCATCCTTGGCATGATGTCATCATTTACTGCACTGGCTGGCATTGAGCTTTCTGATGCAGTAACGGCCATTTCCTCAAACTGAACCTCAAGAAGAGCTAAAACACTGATAATACGAGTACTTGAGTACCTGTACATAAAGAGAGTCTCTGTGAGGAGGGATGCAAAGACTCCTCCGCTCTTTTTATGCCGGAATATGGCCAGCTGGCTTACAGGGAAAATCCTTAGATCCGGATTGTGAATGGAATAATTCTGTCAGATTATGTATGTATGATGGCACTCATCTTGATTGCCGCGTCAAACCATCTTCCTGCCTTATTGACTGACGAGGTCACAGTTGAAGACTTTTTTCGCAGAATAAGAAAACCCTTGTGTATTAGTCAAAGAACCTTCCTTTCATAAGATTAAACTGAGTTTGCCTGCCGTCTGAATCGTAACAGTTAATTAGGTTACACAAGATTACTTTTAAAATGTATTTCACTACAGATTACAAAATACATGCTTTAAAAAGTAATTTGTTACGTATTTCGTTACATTACTCAAGTTTAGTAACTTAATCTAAATACTTTAGAATACTTTGGAATATTAATAAGTGTGAAGTTTTTGTGGTCATTGTGAGTTTTTATCTCACAATTCTGACTTTTTCCCTCAGAATTGCGTGATATAAAGTCACAATTGTGAGTTATAAAGTCAGAATTATGAGATATAAACTGACAATATTGAGAAAAGTCAGAATTATGAGATATAAACTTACAATATTGAGAAAAGTCAGAATTATAAGATATAAACTCACAATATTGAGAAAAGTCAGAATTATGAGACATAAACTCACAATATTGAGAAAAGTCAGAATTATGAGACATAAACTCACAATATTGAGAAAAGTCAGAATTATGAGATATAAACTCATAATTTTGAGAAAAGTCAGAATTAAGAGATATAAACTCACATACTAAATTCCCATTTGCAAGAAAAAGTTAGTATTGCAAGTTTATATCTCCCAATTCTGACTTTATAACTTGCAATTGTGAGTTTAAATCTCGCAATTCTGAGAAAAAGAAGTCACAATTGACTCACAAACAACTATCACAAAATATTAAAACAGTGGAAAACATGAAACTTAACTCCACTTTTTCAGACGGTCAGAGTCAGAGAATCACCAATTTCTGTTTAAATGACATTAAAACTCAAAGTAATCACTTTGGTAATCTAAAACACTTTTCAGATGTAACTGTAATCTGATTACCACCCATTTAAAATGAAACTGTAATGAAATACAGTCACTCAAATTTTGTATTTTAAATATGTAACTAAGTTACTTGTATTTCGTTACTCCCCAACCCTGCTTACTAGAGTGTTTCATAATGATTTATGCGTTATGAATTACTCTTTACTGTAATAGCCGGACACGCAGTTTGGAGAATTAATGTACTTTATCAATTGCAGTTCTGTGCATGTTTTTTTTGTGGTATTCCTGTGGTGTATTATTGATATGCGAGTTTGAGGTTGAGATACAGGAAACATAATTGTAAAGTGGTATGGAATTGATGGGTGTGTGTTGTGTGTTGTTTAATAACTTTATTTCACTGGTGTCTTTGGTGTGACTGAAGAATTGGGAGGCAGTTTGTGAGGTAATCAACCATTATACGATTTATATGATGTTTTTTAGTGTGAATTTAAGTTCATAAAACTTAATGGTGCTGCGATGTTTTACAGTAAACTGGATTTTCACAGTATTTCATTTTTTTTTTTTAACAGTGTATGTTTTACCATCACAGAATTTCACAATGTGAAATGAAATATGTTGGTTATTTATCCTGCTTTACTATAAAATTTCATTTGGTATGGAGATTTCTTATAATGCATGATTTAAATGTCTATTTTGTCTTAAGTATTCTGGTACTGTAGAATAGCAGCACCCGCTGACAATAATAGTCTGACAGTTTTGAACTAATAAATGCAGCAGACAGTTGTTAAAGTGCATTAGGCAGTCTTAAAACAGCTGCAGAGGCTGAAGTGACAGGTTGCCAAAATGACATTACAGCAATAATAACCAGCGCATACTCCATCCAGAAAAGCTGGTCTTTCCTCATAATTCTCCCGCACTGTTCATGCATTTTTGAAGTTCTCTGATCCAAGCAATGAATAATTAATTCCTGGTTTTGGATTTGCTAAACATGCACTTCTCTGGGTCCATATTTGAGCTTTACATGTGTCTGTGATCAAAAGCCAGAGGATAAATCCTGAATGTCAGTGATTAAAATCGACTTATGTTAATTATCATAATTTCCTTAAATTGTCCCAAAGTACTGTTGTCGGATGATGAGACAATCACTGTATATGCCTTGGTGCTATGATATCACAAATGATGATAATTAGAAAGTTGCTTCATATTTCATATTTCTTGATATTATAGTAGAATTCAATGGTATTATTATTGTATTTTTGGTAGTTTTGTTTTGGATCCAGATGTTTTACCTTTGAATTTGATTCGTGTTATTGTAATAAACACAATTGTGGCTTATTATTTAGAATATTTTCTTTTTTATTTTAAATTAATAAGAGACAGTGCCAGCTATACAAAATGCAATCATAACATAAACATATTTTACACTTTAAATAAATGGGCAATATCACACGAGCAGGAATGAGATCTGGCTCTATAACAGCACGACTGCGACACACTCACACACTTATTGAAAACATCAGAACTAGGCAGTGAAATATATTCATTTTGATGTATTTTATACTGTAACAAAGTTCGTAAATATGGGAAGAAGGAGGCGGGAACCGGCGAACATTCAACATAGTTTAATAATAAAATAACCAAACAATAAAACGAAAGTAAAAGACAAAATAAAACACAACATAAAGTCCAGGCCTGGTCCTCTCTCGTCCTTCACTGTCGTCGCTCCTCTTTTAACAAACCGTCCCATACCGGCGTGATCAAAAAGATCTTAAACTAGATGGAACTAGATTAAATATTTTGACTGATGCGATTCCAAATCAGTTTAATGACCTGTAACTCTGCCTGAGTATCGGACAAGTGTTCACTGTTGGCCAGAGGAGAACTGGCCCCCTGACTAAGCCTGGTTTCTCCCAAGGTTTTTTTCTCCATTTGTTGGAGTTTTGGTTCCTTGCCTCTGTTGCCTTTGGCTTGCTTAAGTTGGGGACACTTGCTTGATATTCAGCAGTGTTTTTGATATGCCTGCATTGGCGCCGTTGTATGTGAACTGAGCTGAGCCGGACGATTACGTCACTGTTTTCTCCAGTGCTGCTATACCTAAATTAACTAGACTAATAACTACTGATATTTGCAACGGAATGAATCAATAATATATAGAATAAGCTGCACAATGACACCATTTTCTTATTAATGTAAAGCTGCTTTGCCACAATTTGCATTGTAAAAAGCGCTATATAAATAAAGATGACTTGACTTGACTTGACTTTTATGCTTCCGGAGCTCCTCCGTGAGAGACACGAGACCGGTGTAGAGCGCAGGTGACACTCATTATCACTCGCGTCACCGGCCTCGCGCCGTTCCCTCACGGCTCTCGCCTGCCCTGCTCGTCACATATACATTATATCTTTGACATATATACACACTGCTGTTCAAAAGTGTGGGATAAATAAGATTTTTTATGTTTATGTTCAATAAGGCTGCATTTATTGATACAAATAGTAACACTAATTTTTTGAAATATTATTACAATTTAAAATATGTGAATATATAGTAAAATATAATTTATTCCTGAATTTTCAGCATCATTCCTCCAGTCTTCAGTGTCACATGATCCTTCAGAAATCATTCTGATATGATGATTTGATGCTCAAGAAACATTATCAATGCTGAAAACAGTTTGTGAATGTGGAAAATGTGATTCATGTGTCTGTTTTCAGGATTCACAGAAGAAATAGAAATCTATTATAACATTATACATGTCTTTTTGATCAATTCCTTTAAAAGAATTATAGTCATTTCTGACTTTTGAATGATATTTAATGCAAATTCTTTTGAATATTGTGGTCAAGTGGGCAAATACATATATTTTTTCTGTTGTTCTAAAAAAAAAAAGCTTTAAATATTTTAAAATATTTATTAAAATATAAAGAGTGATAAAAATGTCAGAATCTTTACGACTATAAATTTTTAACATATTGATCTGAGAATAGCTACTTATGTGTTATTATTTATACATTCAGAGACTGTTAACGTTTGTTGCTGACGAGTTCAAGGCTCATCTTCTTCAGGAAAAAAACAAAAATGTCAATCTCCACAATCTCAAATATCCACTCCATGACACGTTACACCAACATAATCAAAGGCAAATGGAAATCAAGGCCATCTTTATTCTAGGACATGTGAGACACAGTACCGTACAAAAGTCTCAGGCCACCACCGGCTTTGTTCTATAAATGTTTTAGTGACCATCTATATTTATTTTTCAGTCTCTTTATTAAGATACAAACAGAAAATACAGGAAATATCTTTAATATCTTCTTGAAGCAAAATTCAGTATTTAGTGTGACCTCCTGGACTTCTTCCAGTTTGAAAATCTGAGAAATTTATTTTGAAAGCCATTTTAAAGCCATTTTTTCAGATTTATTTATTTTTTTGTTATTTAATACTGTGTACAAACTTCCTGTATTTTCTGGTTACTGGTTATATTCGAATAAAGAGACTGAGAAATTATTATGCAATTGCTTATAGACTTTTGCACAGTACTACAGTATATATATATATATATATATGTATATATATTGACTACTGTAACGATCGTCAGCTGAAGTGCCCATTAGATCCACTAGGGGGCACTTCACCATGGACTATTCACTACACACTTCACCACCAGACTCCAATTCCCACAATGCATCACATACTCACTCAGAGACATAAGCTGTGTCCGAAACTGCTCCCTATCCACTACATAGTGCACTATATCGGGTGTCGGCCATTTTGTAGTGCTGTTCGAATTCTGAGTGAACGACTGCATTCCCTACATTCGTTCACTACTTTTACCCACAATCCTCTCTGATTTTGAGTGTACAATCGATGCGTTAAAGCTTCGTTACCCAAAATCCAACGCGATAAGACGATCGAGCGCGAAAGAAAAATAAATATGGCGGACGACAATACGGGAAGCGGCAACTTCTACAAATGTAAGTGTAATTTTTTATTAATTAGAACATCTTTGTACAGATATTTTGAAGCAAAACGATACAGGTTTATGTCATAATATATATACTTATTATCATATGATAATTTGGTCGATTTTTCTCATATGTTAGTGAACTGTTGTACAGTGTATACTGTTGTTTATATTGTATTTATTTACTATTATATTTTTTATAAACAAATGTGACAGTGTAGTGTTTTTGTTCTGTTATTTTTAAATATAAATTTACTAAATAGCATGACACAGGTGTTTTTATTCTCAATAAACATGACAAATAAACAGTAATATACAATTCATGAAGCTAAACAGGACATATTACAGACGGGTGTAGGAAATGTTAATGACGAAATTGTCTGGCGCGTGCTATTAACGTCAGCGTCCGAATTCACTCACTCATTTTCGTTCACTCTTTGCTCATATAGTGCGCTCAACTGCCGTACACTATATAGGGGTTAGTGAACGAGTGAACGAGTGGGCGGTTTCGGACACAGCTATACACACACTACATTTCCCATTAGCCTTCATGCCTGGACTGATTGCACACGCGCCTGCCATGAATCACTGTCACTATTTAAGCACCCTGCACACACACACCATTGCGAAGTCTTGATTAGCTAACCCCTGTCATTTCTGAGCGTTATTCCGTGTCTTGTTTTCTGCCTGTCTGTTCCGTTTTATTGATTGTTCGCTGCCTACCTTGTTGGACTTACTGCTCTGGATTATTGGACTATTGCTTGCCTGCCGCCTGCCTACGACCCACCCGCCTGTGAACTGTTTATGATTCTGCCTCACCTCCGACATCATTAAACCTGCATTTGGATCTCATCCGCTGACTCGCCCTTTCATTACAACTACAGTCAAAGCTAAATTTATTCAGATTTTATATATTTTTACTAGTGGGTGCAGAACACTAGAGTTCATTTATGTAAGTGAGGAGAGCAAAATAAAGTAAACAGTGACATATTATATACCCAAAAATTCTTCATACAGTTGACTACCAGTAAAATTGATAAAAACTTTGGAACCGAACATTATTCAGACATTATGACATCATCAAAATTATTCATTTTTTTCTGACACCGTTCTTTAATGTGTTAAATGTTGATGTTGAATTTTGGTTTGACCCCTAGTTAATAACATGTATGTTTATGAACCTTTATGACCTATATAATATTGAATGAATGTTTGTTGTGTATCAAAATAAATGTAATTTTTTTAAAAATAAAAAAAGTTATAGCATATTGTAGGCGTACCTTTAATATAGACATCAAAGCTTTAGCACAAAAATGCTATTTATACATTATTAACGAAACGTTAGAGAAACGTTGTTCAAACGTTGAGCAATTGCTGATGGTCTCTGGTGGAGGACAGTCGCGTTCATCATCTATTTCATCATCTGAGAGCGGATTCTCCTCATTCCCACGAGAAGAGAAGCAGGATGAGAGGGAAGACATGACACGTCCGCTCACTTCATCTGAGTAAAACTGCAGTTGTGTATAATAAAGCGTCATGAGCGGCGGATTTACTTCACAAACACATTCACGCGCGTCCCTCGTCACAGGAGCGCACGCGACATATCCACACACACACTCACACACACACACTCACACTGGCTGCTGATCTGCAGTTGAGTTTGAGCACGGATACATCTTCATCTCTTCAGAAGCTCTGGACATCATGAAGTGTGTTTGGTTTGGTGTATTTTTCCTCCATCTGTGGATCTCACAGAGCAGCGCGTCTCATCAAGGTATTCCCCTGTCAGTGTGAGTACACTTCTCATTTACTGTGTCGGTGCAAATAATATGACTGTGGAGTGTTTTATACTGTTTGCTAGGTTGATTTTGGTGAACTATTATAGGCATATTAAGTGCCTAACTGTGCAAATGATCCTACAGAATGGACTGGAATTTTCTTAAATCAGCATTACTATCTAGGATCAGGGTTGGGGAGTAACGAAATACAAGTAACTTAGTTACATATTTTAAAATACAAAATTTGAGTGACTGTATTTCATTACAGTTACATTTTAAATGGGTGGTAATCAGATTACAGTTACATCTGAAAAGTGTTTTAGATTACCAAAGTGATTACTTTGAGTTTTAATGTCATTTAAACAGAAATTGGTGATTCTCTGGATTTGTTTTTTTCCGCTCACAATCCTGACTTCTTTTTCTCAGAATTGAGAAATTTAAACTCAAAATTAAAAGTTACAAATTCAGAATTGGGAGATATAAACTTGCAATACTGACTTTTTTCTTGCAATTGTGAATTTAGAATGTGAGTTTATATCTCATAATTTTGACTTTTCTCAATATTGTGAGTTTATATCTCATAATTCTGACTTTTCTCAATATTGCGAGTTTATATCTCATAATTCTGACTTTTCTCAATATTGTGAGTTTATATCTCATAATTCTGACTTTTCTCAATATTGTGAGTTTATATCTCATAATTCTGACTTTTCTCAATATTGCGAGTTTATATCTCATAATTCTGACTTTTCTCAATATTGTGAGTTTATATCTCATAATTCTGACTTTTCTCAATATTGTGAGTTTATATCTCATAATTCTGACTTTTCTCAATATTGTGAGTTTATATCTCATAATTCTGACTTTTCTCAATATTGCGAGTTTATATCTCATAATTCTGACTTTTCTCAATATTGCGAGTTTATATCTCATAATTCTGACTTTTCTCAATATTGTGAGTTTATATCTCATAATTCTGACTTTTCTCAATATTGTGAGTTTATATCTCATAATTCTGACTTTTCTCAATATTGCGAGTTTATATCTCATAATTCTGACTTTTCTCAATATTGCGAGTTTATATCTCATAATTCTGACTTTTCTCAATATTGCGAGTTTATATCTCATAATTCTGACTTTTCTCAATATTGCGAGTTTATATCTCATAATTCTGACTTTTCTCAATATTGGGAGTTTATATCTCATAATTCTGACTTTTCTCAATATTGCGAGTTTATATCTCATAATTCTGACTTTTCTCAATATTGTGAGTTTATATCTCATAATTCTGACTTTTCTCAATATTGTGAGTTTATATCTCATAATTCTGACTTTTCTCAATATTGTGAGTTTATATCTCATAATTCTGACTTTTCTCAATATTGTGAGTTTATATCTCATAATTCTGACTTTTCTCAATATTGTGAGTGTATATCTCATAATTTTGACTTTTCTCAATATTGGGAGTTTATATCTCATAATTCTGACTTTTCTCAATATTGTGAGTTTATATCTCATAATTTTGACTTTTCTCAATATTGTCAGTTTATATCTCATAATTCTGACTTTTCTCAATATTGGGAGTTTATATCTCATAATTTTGACTTTTCTCAATATTGGGAGTTTATATCTCATAATTCTGACTTTTCTCAATATTGCGAGTTTATATCTCATAATTCTGACTTTTCTCAATATTGCGAGTTTATATCTCATAATTCTGACTTTTCTCAATATTGCGAGTTTATATCTCATAATTCTGACTTTTCTCAATATTGGGAGTTTATATCTCATAATTCTGACTTTTCTCAATATTGCGAGTTTATATCTCATAATTCTGACTTTTCTCAATATTGTGAGTTTATATCTCATAATTCTGACTTTTCTCAATATTGTGAGTTTATATCTCATAATTCTGACTTTTCTCAATATTGTGAGTTTATATCTCATAATTCTGACTTTTCTCAATATTGCGAGTTTATATCTCATAATTCTGACTTTTCTCAATATTGTGAGTTTATATCTCATAATTCTGACTTTATAACTCTCAATTGCAACTTTATATTACGCAATTCTGAGGGAAAAAGTCAGAATTGTGAGATAAAAACTTGCAATTGTATTTTTTGTGTTTTTGTGTCTAAAGTATTTAGATTAAGTTACTAAACTTGAGTAATGTAACGAAATACGTTACAAATTACATTTTAAAGCCTGTATTTTGTAATCTGTAGTGAAATACATTTTAAAAGTAACCCACCCAGCCCTGTCTAGGTTACACTGGTGTTTATTAGCACCTTTTCAATAGTTCCACCTCCAGATGTCTTTAAACTTTTCTTTTGATCTTGAAGTTAACTTAAGATGAGACAAATATATTTTAACCCTTATGCACTGTTGATTTCTGTGTCCACTCGTTATGGAGCGTGTCAAATTGACCCTTATTGGATTCAATGCAATTCCTCAAAAATCACAATATGAAAAACAACAAAGATTCAGGTACAAACTGTAAACTTTTAATATCAACATTTGTCAAATATTCCAAAAAATATATATATCTGAAGATATGATTTAATGAAAATGTTTTTTAATGAAAATGTTTTGTTTTGACAAAATTTGAAAATAAACAGTACATTTTTAAATACAATACATATTTTTTTTTCTTAGAACATCATAACTGAACAATTAAATGTAGCTGTATAATGAAAATATTTACTTTTCCTAAGTTGGCTGTTTTTATAAAGTCAAGAAGTTTCTTCTGACATGATGAGCTCACAGAACTTCACACACATGCTGCTGCTTAAAACATTTTCTTTATTGAAATAAGTGTGGAAAACCTCATTTTTTTAGCTTCATAAGGTAGTAAAAAAAAAAAAAAATAACAAAATATAACCAAGAAATGTTATTATTTTGGGTCAGTACAGTTGCTTTAGAGCGTTAAAATATGCGGGTCAAATTGACCCGGCAAACATCAGTAATTTTGTTTGTATATGTCAAAAAACACCAGCATGTTGAAACTTTGTATGCGTGTTCATGATGATAAATGAGAAAAAGTCACAAAATATCAAGAAAAAAGACAGTATTTCCAACAACTAGAAAATCTAAACGGGTCAAACTGACCCGCAACACAACACAAGGGTTGAATACAAAAGTTCTTTAACTTTTCCATTCCACAAAAGGTTCGTTAAAGTGGAAAAAGCTTCTTGGGATTATTAAAACGTCATTCGCACTGAGAGAAATGGTTCTTTGGAGAACTGAAATGGACCCAATTCACTGTTCAATTGGAACCTTGTTTTTAAGAGTGTTAAATGTATAATAATAACACAAGATCAACACTTATCTTTCCCACTCTTCATTCTAGTGTCAAACTTTGGGCTTCAGCATTTGGTGGAGAGATTAAATCCATCGCGGCCAAGTATTCTGGCTCTCAGCTGCTGCAAAAGGTAAAGCGAGCCGTGCTGAGCGGTGCAGTCACCTACTACAGTTTTCTGAGCACTACACTGCTATTCTGTGCTGTATACCCTGTCATAGTGTATGAATTTGGTAATTGTTCGGTATATCAAAGTATGACACCTACACTGTGCCATATACTTCTTTTTAAGGGACACACATGCTATTTTTGACTATCAATATTAGGTTTTATCTCTTCCTGTGGTGAAGAGTGAGTGTGTGCTTCTGTTCCTGCAGCTCTCTGTTATCACACTCATCCTCACACACACACACACACACACACAATCTACGCTAATTAAACCACCCACGAGCAGCAACCCCGGTTTGGTTTTGTGTTCCTCTATCATTGCTGGCGCTCTGCTGGTCTTCCTTCACAGTGAGGTCAGCACTCGAGGCCTGTGATTATGGGAAATATATAGTGGAAAACATGCTTTGAAAATATGACAATATTAAATAACATTTCTGAATATGATGGTTTGAGTTGGACCCTACAAAATAAATCCAACTGTTGATTTTGTGTAAAATTTACATCTATAATTAACGTTTTTGTTTTTTCTTCTTCCACAAAGTTTTACATTTCAATCAAAATATTTGAGAAGTTTCAAGAGCTTGTTACTTATTTCAAATCAATTTTATTATATATAATTAAGAAATCAAGTTGGACGAAATTACAGCGCACAAACGGATTTTCTTACGCATTTTTGTCTTTTGTTTTTCAGTAGAAATATATAAAAATTCAAAATTATGATACATTTAGCCGAGAAGGAAAATGACTTAAGATGATGTCATCTGCCAAAACTATTAAAAAAAATTTCTGACCACACTGACAGATATTTTTTGCAACATGCATTTTTTTTGTAATTTTTATGCAAACATTAAAGGGTTAGTTGACTAAAAATGTAATTTCTGTCATTAGTTCCTCTCCCTCATGTGGTTCTACACCCGTAAGATCTTCGTTCATCTTCAGAACACAAATGAAGATATTTTTGATGAAATCCGATGGTTCAGTGAGTCTCTATTGACAGCAAGATAATTTACACTTTCAGATGAACAGAAAGACACTAAAACATATTTAAAACAGGTCATGTGACTACAGTGGTTCAACCTTAATTTTATAAAGAGACGAGAATACTTTTAGTGCACCAAAACAACAACTTTATTCAACAATATCTATGATGGACGATTTCAAAACACTGATTCATGAAGCTTTACGAATCAAGATTCAAGATTACGATACCTGCTACTAAACACACAGTTTGAATGTTCTCTCATTTCTTTGAAAAAAGTAGTAACATTTAAAAAATGTTAGACGAACATCCAACTAAAATGTTTCCGAAAAAACGTTCCATGAACAGTGTATAAATAATGTTTTTGTGCTAACGTTTTGAGAACATTATCAAAGACTATTACAGTTGTTAATTTTGTCCAATCTGTAGTCACATTTTCAAAACTCAAAACACAATTGACCCTTCGCAAAGCCCCGCCCCCTTTAGTTACTGTTGCTATGTCCACTCTCACGCCACACATCATGTTCTCACGGAGTGAAAAATACATTATTGTATTGTAATTTTTTAAAGCAGTGTAATCAATAAATAGCGTCTAGTGTGTGTTTAATGTGTGGTGACAGATCGCTGTAGCTCCTCGTGAAGCGATCATCTCTTCATACTAGTTCATTTATAGCATCAAATAAACATGAATGAACATCAGAAGGAATGTTGTTTCAAGACGTGATTCAAGTTCACCAACGTTAATCTACTAACTCCCCTGACCGCTTTGACGGACAAAATGGCGGATTCGGGGTTATGATTGGTCAGATCGCCTGTCAATCAAACTGTTTGCGAAGGGTCAGTTAATGTGATCTTACCATTAACCCAATTCATGTTGTGCTCACACAAAATGCAGTCAATTTTTCATTTCACACAAGCTTACCCAATACCAAAAACATGGATCTTTCTAGACTTATTTACAAAAGCTTAAACACAGCATGTCAGAAATGAAGAGCTAATGTTCCAAACCTTAAATATAGTATAAAGCCATTTCTGCAACAACAGCAGCTCAGAAGTACACATATTAAAAATATTGAGCATTTTTAGGTAACAGATCACTGAAATATTGAGAAATAGCTGGATCCAATCTCAGGTGTTGAAGTTCTTTCCATTACTTGGACATCCACAGTAAAATAGGACTCGTTGAATTGGTTTTGTTCAGTGTGGATGCAGAACAACACGGAGGAGCAGAGCGAGAAAATAATGTGAGGAGAGGAATAGATGAAGGAGGAGAGGAGTAGATGGATCAGGACAAGGGAGAAGGATGGATTCATAATAATAATGTTTTAGGATTGCATCTTTATGCTTTTCCCTCTGCATTTGAAAGCTTATTTCTGCCATAAATAGAACATGAAAAAGGTCACTATGACTTTCAAACGTCTGACTTTTTTACTTGCAGTTGCGAGTTTGTCTCACAGTTCAGAGAACAAAAAAGTCAGAAATGAAAGATCGTAATTGCAAGAATAAAATCTGAATTGTGAGATAAACATGACATTTTTTTAACTTTTTTATTCTATGGCATAAACAAGCTTGAAGTTTGTTGGATTTTATTTTTGACCTCTGGCATAATGCTCAAAACCATATTCTGTTAAATAAATACAAACTCTACAGTTCAAAATTCCATTTCGAATTTCTACATATATTAACTCTATCAAAACATGGCAAACTTGATTGAAAATGTAATCAAAACTAGTTTTCTATCCAACATGAACATATAGTCAATATTTCCATAGCTATAACAATTCTACTGTACATTCTATAAAGTAATGACTCATTTACTTTTAAATAGAATATTGCCAAGAATGCACACATTCGACACTCTGCCAAAAATGTAGAATTGTTCGCATGTAAGCATACCACAGTAAAAGAAACTGAATTATAAAAACAATGTATTTCATGTTTTATGCAGGTAGAACCGAAACATGACAAGTAATGCATTTTCCTAACGCCATTAACTGTTAGTATTTGGACACATGATTGGCTGTGTTTTCATCCACCTATTTTTATGGGCATTTTGGGTTATCGCATAAAAAAACAAATTTCAAATATATAGTATAGTATCGTGGGCACGGATCAAAAAATAATAAGCGTGAATCAGAAATTTAAAAACACATGTAAAAAATATATTGCACAAACTAAAAAAAAAGAATGCAAAATGATCAGAATAGCAAACAACGTGGTCACGCGTCAAAATATAATAGCATAAAAATTCATAAAATCAACATCCTTGTCAATGACAATGAGTGCATGGAGGACAAGCTACAAATGTGTAGATGTGAACTTGCGAAGTTTCAAATGAAGCTGTTATCTTCTCCCGTATGAGTGTGATGATCAGCAGCCATGAGTCGTGTTGAAGTGATGTCATCTCACTCTCTTCCATTGATTGGCTAGAGGAGCTGTCAATCTAGAACTAGAGCCTAATTTACATGAAAGGCAAACCGCAACATTTGGAAGTGCAGAACGGGGAAAGAAAAGCAAAGAGAAAAACAGCACAAGCACGAATGCGAGCAGAAAATGTAAGAGAGCACAAAGTACAGAGTAATAAAACCAAGGAAAACAACTTTTAAGAACACATAAACATGAGTCAAAGATTTGTGCAATATAATTTTTCGAGTGTTTAAAGTTTGGAGTCATGCTTGATATTTTTTCATCTGGGAAAAAACGTACGTGCTCAAATGAGTTTGATCAATTTTCTGTGCAATGAATCACTTTTACTGCTAAACTATAACTTTTTTTTCACTTTTGCAACATTTTGCACAGATATTGAGCCATTTCACGGTACAGTTTTCTAA
Organism: Zacco platypus; assembly: GCA_038088235.1. Lineage (NCBI taxonomy): Eukaryota > Metazoa > Chordata > Actinopteri > Cypriniformes > Xenocyprididae > Zacco > Zacco platypus. The sequence goes on from CM076073.1 coordinate 29,989,045, forward strand.
AACGTTCAATATTTCTTTTGTATATTCTATTTTGTAAATTTATTTAGTTTTTCTGTTTTTATCTTAGTGTGTACTACTTTTTACCATGTACTCCTGCTGTTGCTAAATGCAATTTCCCCACTGTGGGACAAATAAAGGTTTTACTTACTTACTTACTTAAATTACTCGATGCGCATCAATAAAGACGCGTGACTTCGCGACGTGACGGCATAACTGAAACAGCCGGCGGACGGATCTCGCTGCATCTGAAATGATGTTTCGGTCGTTCTGAAAGTCTATCGTTAAAGTATTTCGGTATAATTTTACATTTACATTTATTCATTTAGCATCCAAAGCAACTTACAAGGGGATCAATTAGGGGTTAGGTGTTTTGCTCGAGGTCACTTTAGTCATGGTATCAAAGGTGGACAGAGTGCTGTTCATTCACAATCCCCACTTTCAATTCCAGTTACAAGTCCGACTCCCTCACCATTAAGCCACGACTACCAATTTTGGGAATCAAACCAGCAAGCTTCAGGTTACAAGTCCGAATTCCTCACCATTAGGCCACGACTACCAATTTTGGGAATCAAACCAGCAAGCTTCAGGTTACAAGTCCGAATTCCTCACCATTAGGCCACGACTACCCATTTTGGGAATCAAACCAGCAACCTTCATGTTACAAGTCCGACTCCCTCACCATTAGGCCACGACTACCAATTTTCCGGTGTGGGAATCAAACCAGCAACCTTCAGGTTACAAGTCCGAATCCCTCACCATTAGGCCCCGACTACCAATTTTGGGAATCAAACCAGCAAGCTTCAGGTTACAAGTCCGAATTCCTCACCATTAGGCCACGACTACCCATTTTGGGAATCAAACCAGCAACCTTCATGTTACAAGTCCGACTCCCTCACCATTAGGCCACGACTACCAATTTTCCGGTGTGGGAATCAAACCAGCAACCTTCAGGTTACAAATCTGAATCCCTCACCTTTAGGCCACGACTACCAATTTGCTGGTGTGGGAATCGAACCAGCAACCTTCTGGTTACAAGTCCGACTCCCTCACCATTAGGTCACGACTACCAATTTCCTCCCAGGAGCGTCTCACACGATCGCGTTGACTGCGAGAGAACATGACGGCGTTCATTGACAGCGCTCTGAGTAATTTATTATACACGAAATTATTATATACAGTGGCTTCTACGGCAGAAACGTCCATTTTCCAGGTGCCAGGTGATCAGGAAGTGAGGATTTTGTTCCTTTCGAGTCACTGGATGGAAACGCAGCTTTATTCACAAATGTTTTATGCGATATTCTGATTTTGCACACAAGTTAAATTCGCAACTTTTAATGGAAACACAGCTATATATTAATGTTAGAAAACTAGTTCCAGTGTTTTGACAGACTGATTACATTTTGAATCACGTGTTATGTGTGTAGAAATGGGCTTTTAGCATTTTGAAATGTAGAGCTTGTATTTATATAGTTAATAAAATATGGTTTTGGCTAATTGTGTGAGATGTAGATGTGTTAAGAGTTTAGAAAAAGTATTGGTAAACTCTTGTAATGTTGTGGGAAGAATGTCAAGTCACCTTTATTTATATAGCGCTTTATACAATAGAGATTGTTTCAAAGCAGGAAATGATGCAGTTCAAGTCAGTTCAGTTGTAAAGATCATCAATTATTAAATGAGATCATTTAATGTAAAACTGTGATGTCGTCGTCCAGCTCAGTTCAGTTCTCATACAACAGATCGATAATATTGTTGAATATTAATGTTTGTTCAGATACCTTGCTTGAAACATTACTATCTGAGTTACCTCAACTTAACATTGTTTTCCTTACATTTACTCAGTTTAAGGTATTTGTAAATGATTTCGCAGCTTTAAAATTTAAAACTCCACGTTTTTAAGCGTAAATCTTTTAGCAAAAAAATCATTTGTACAACGTTGCTGTAATGGATCAGATGGATGTTTGAGTGATTAGTGTGATGTTTCTTTTGTCACCGTTGAGTTCATACTGTTTCAATATTAAGGAAAAAGACAGTGACAGTGGATGTTTGTGGCATATGTGCCTTAGTGTGTGTGTGTGTGTGTGTGTGTGTGCTAGTAAAGCAAAGAAAATGGGAGCCTGAGGGGCAGATTATCTGTGTGACGGGTTAAAAAGAAGAAAGAGAACATGCGTGATGAGCAGACAGAAAAGCAGCGAGGAGAAAATAACAGAGTAGAGGGCAACAGAAGAGAAGAAAGGAAAGAGACATATGACAGGAAGCCCAGAGGAAGAAATGTGCATGTAGAAAGAGGAGAGACTGAGAATGTAAAGTAATGTGAATGTGAACTGGTGTAAGTGTTCCCTGCGGCTCACACACTGCTTATTGTGTGTGTGTGTGTGTGCGTGTGTGTGTGCGAGACCTCATCAGACCAAAAGTGCTTCAGAGGGGCTCTGGACAGGCGATAGCGAGACAGTGTTCACAGAGGGTTGGGTTGCTGCTTGTGGAGCAATGTATAATATCAGCAGGGTTGAGGAGTAACGAAATACAAGTAACTTAGTTTCGTATTTAAAATACAAAATTTGAGTAACTGTATTTCATTACAGTTACATTTTAAATGGGTGGTAATCAGATTACAGTTACATCTGAAAAGTGTTTTAGATTACTAAAGTGATTACTTTGAGTTTTAATGTCATTTAAACAGAAATTGGTGATTCTCTGGATTTGTTTTTTTCCTCACAATTGTGAGTTTGTGTTTCACTATTCTGACTTCTTTTTCTCAGAATTGCGAGATTTAAACTCAAAATTGCAAGTAATAAAGTCAGAATTGGGAGATATAAACGTGCAATACTGACTTTTATATGAGTTTATATCTCATAATTTTGATGTTTCTCAATATTTTGAGTTTATATCTCATAATTCTGACTTTTCTCAATACTGCGAGTTTATATCTCATAATTCTGACTTTTCTCAATATTGCGAGTTTATATCTCATAATTTTGACTTTTCTCAATATTGCGAGTTTATATCTCATAATTCTGACTTTTCTCAATATTGCGAGTTTATATCTCATAATTTAGATTTTTCTCAATATTGCGAGTTTATATCTCATAATTCTGACTTTTCTCAATATTGCGAGTTTATATCTCATAATTCTGACTTTTCTCAATATTGCGAGTTTATATCTCATAATTCTGACTTTTCTCAATATTGTGAGTTTATATCTCATAATTCTGACTTTTCTCAATATTGCGAGTTTATATCTCATAATTCTGACTTTTCTCAATATTGCGAGTTTATATCTCATAATTCTGACTTTTCTCAATATTGCGAGTTTATATCTCATAATTCTGACTTTTCTCAATATTGTGAGTTTATATCTCATAATTCTGACTTTTCTCAATATTGCGAGTTTATATCTCATAATCCTGACTTTATAACTCACAATTGCAACTTTATATCACACAATTCTGAGGGAAAAAGTCAGAATTGTGAGATAAAAACTTGCAATGACCTTTTTTGTGTTTGTTCCACACTTATTAGTATTCCAAAGTATTCAGATTAAGATTAAGTTAATAAACTTGAGTAATGTAACGAAATACGTTACAAATTACTTTTTAAAGTAAGTATTTTGTAATCTGTAGTGAAATACATTTTAAAAGTAACATACCCAGCCCTGAATATCAGGCCTGGAGCAAAAACTTGCTTAAAAAAGCCACAGGAAACGGTAGGGAATACTGTTATATCACCAGATCAATGTATAATTACACATCAGTGAGTGAAGCTCACAAAGAAATGTCTGAGTTGGGATTTCATCCTAAAATCAGAAGAACAGTGCTTAAAAACATACATTCAGTTTTACATAATATAGGATTTTTTTTTCCTTACCGTCTTCATTTACAAGCATAACACTTCATGTTCTTTACACAAATTATAAATATATTTTTTCTAACATACAAAAAATACTTTAACCACTTCAAAGCAAGGTCTCATTTGTTAACATTAGTTAATGCATTTAGTTAGTAAAAATATAATTGTTCATTGTTTGCTCATGTTAGGTCACAGTGCATTAATTAACACTTTTATTTTAAATATATTTTAGTCAATGCAGAAGTTTTTTCATTGTTTATTCATGTTAACTAATGTAGTTAACTAATGTTCACAAATGACACCTTATAGAGTGCAGCATTCGGTTTACAGAAGTAAAAACCTCATTTGCTCTATAGGGAAACTGATTTTGAATGAAAAAACCTTAAAAGACAGACCTGTTGTGCTACGAGATTGTTAATCTGTGGTCTATGGTAAATAATCGTGTTGAACAGGAGATTTGTGGTGAAAAACTACATTACCCATGATGCTGTATAGAAGATTGCACCAATCAGAGAGTCTCCACAAGCAAACAAGATTTTTAGCTCCGCCTACTCCCATGAAGCACTGCGAATGACGTAATCTAGTCTCTATACACTCTGAAAATACTTAAAAATAGGCATATTTTGCAATTAATTTACAATATATGTAACATATAGGTTTTATTCATGGCTTATAATGCTCTAACAAAGACTTTTTAAAAATCCCTACGCAAATGAATGGAAAAAATACTTTAGAAACCATGAAGCGCCGCTGAAAAAGTGGACACGCACTGTAAAGTATTAGTGACATTTTAAATAACAAACTGTACAAACTGCAATATTTTAAACAGGCCAAAATACTTGTTGTCTCAAGAACAGTTAAATGTTCATAGTTTCAACATTTCAACTTTCATTGTATTGTTGACTCTTATAATGCATGCTAATGTGGTTTTGTTGGCCTCTTTCAAAGTTTTAAGCAGATTTAGCTTCTCTTTGTTCTTTCTTTGTTTATCTATGATGTCTTTCATCTCCTGTGTCTGTTGTTCAGTCTTTACAATTCGCCCTGTCTCTCAGCTTTGTTTTTATTTTAATCATGCATGTCTACAAACTGTGCCGTCTCATTCTGCATCATCATCATCATCATCATCACATCTTGCTCTGCTCAAGCTCAGACAATCCTTGTATTGGAAATATCTCACATTTCAAGGTTAAATCAAGGGAAACTGATGAGCAAGGGCTCTGTTATAGTGTGTGTGTGTGTGTGTGTATCACAGGAAGTGATCAATATCCTTCTCTGATCAATTTAAATATTCAGCTGAAAATGCTCATACATGTGTGTCATATATATGTGAGTGTGTATATGTTCAAGTGTCTTAAACTGAAAAATTGTTCAAAACTACTTCTCTCATTTTTATTCACCCTTATGCCTCAATTGTGTGCTTTAATTTTCCCTGTTGAAAGCTCTTTCAAGTAAAATCCTTTCACAGTTCTTTGCATAAAATCAGCAAAAAAACACCATAAAAATATTATAAACTAGTCCATGTGTGTAAGGAACAGAATGAAATTTAAGTCACTGTCCACTGATAATTTTCCCCTCAACCGAAGCTTACTTTCCCACATTTGTGTGTGCTTGTGTGTCCTTGATGTGCTTGATTTTCAAAGAATTTTCCGTATGTAGTCCACGAAAAAAATAAAAAAATAAAAAAATAAAATATATCATATATTATCATTTTTGGGTAAAAGCAGTTGTCCTTGCAAAATGGCTTGAAGAGTTCTTGACTCTTTCCCCACCATGTTTACTATTACGCATGTTCTGAAAGAGTACAGAATCACCGGATTAAAACACAGGCGAAGAAGGAGCAGAAACAAGCGATAGAAGCATTGCTTATGCCAGCGGCGAAAGAGTTAATGTCGACTTATCTCTATATGTATTCTTTTTAAACAGCCGATAGCTTTGTGTTTACACCACAGTTGTATTTAACAATTAAATTTAGACAGGAAATCTGCTGAGACTCAAGAATGAGTCATCAAATGCAGAATGAGTCATCGAATTTTTGCTCTGTATTGATAGAAGGGGATTTATGGCCATCTAAAAATACTATATAAAAAACCTGCCTTTCATCTTTCCACTCAAACCGAGATGATTTCATTTACAAATCACACCTTGACTTTTTTTTGTCAACAGATCTGGTCAAGTGTTGGTGTAGTTTAGCTGCACATCTATGTTTTAAATATTGCCTCTCACACAAAACAAAAGGAATGATGTAAATCAAGTTAATCATCGTGTGTGTGTGAGTTGAGTGTGTTTAAGTTAACTGAACCGCACACAAGTTGTCCTCATGTTCAAAGAACAAAATGTTCATCACAGGTATCCATTATCAGAGGGTAACATATTACCCATTACAATCAGTGAGGTTAATTATATATACATTTAGCAGTATGCAAATTAATGTGAATGGAAACTACAGCACTGGGTGAAATACTTCTTTAGTCACAACTTTAACAACAAAAACCTTTTTAGCAATCTGTATTCTTCATTGTCATGCTTGTCTTTAAAGGACATTAATTTGAAGTGTCACTGGGATGAGCTTTTGAAGACTTGAGATGCCCTGGATGAAATGTTCTTTGTAAGGAGACAGCTGTGATATGCAAACCAGAAGACATATGATTCTAGCTCACAGGGAACATTCTCAGAACATTCTTGCAAGGTTCTCTCAAAGTTATGAACAGACGTTCTTCTGGTAACATTCGTAGAATATTCGATAAAAGTTTTTTGGTCTTTAATAATGTTCTTAAAAGAATAGCACAAAAATATTATTTATACATTGTTCATGGAACGTTTCTCTCTGAACGTTTGTTCGATTCCTGTCCATCACAGAAAACTTTTGCCTTTGTGTTTCAAAAAAACACAGTTTAGTATTTTACTAAACACACAGACATTGGGTTTCCATACATTTTAACTCTTTCCTCACCATTGACAAGTCTTTTCTGGCATGTTTTCACTGTTATATGGTAGGAGGAGCTATTACACATCTTCTGAAAAAGCACAGAATCTCTAGATCAAAACACAGGCGAAGAAGAAGCAGAAACAAGCGATAGAAGCACGTAAATCAACGTGACCATCAAACATTAAACAGCGTACATATCTAAACTGCTTAACGTTACTGATTGAAACGTCAACCCAGGACGAGCTGTAGGACTGTGAAGATTTGGGGATGTTGATGGATTCGATCTGCTCGATCTATTCGATTTGATCGAAATGTCGCTTTTTATGAAATTTACCCACATTCAAATGTTGATTTAAAAAAGCTAGAATAAAACATTTCTTTGTTTGTTTTGTGCGTTTAAAAGCAGAATATTTGTACTTCCCTTTTGAAATATTGCATGTTCAGATATTTATACAACAGAATATTCTGAGGGCCATGAAAATGATCAGGCAGTGGCAACTTAAAAAAACTGGCAAGGAAACAGTTAAACATCCTTGCTGTTATTCTGGATTCATAGCATAATGAAACCCCTCAAAGTCACTTGCTTTAAAAGTTTTATTGATTGAACCAAAATGTAGGCCTGTATGTGTCACAGAGCAGAAGGACAGACAACAGGAATGCAGGTAAACGGTGTTTATTGAAGTATCTGGCAGGTAAAATGGCAGACTTAACTGTATATAGTTCCTTGTGTTGCAGACTCGATGACTTGAGGAGAGGGTAGCGTGCTGTAGGCAGGTAGGCACAAATGAAAAGAGGGTCAGGTAAGTCCAAAGACCTAGTGACCAGACAAACTAATGATGGCATAGGTGAGTATAGGAGTCCATAATGATTGGTCACAGGTATTGCAGGTTATTATCCTGGTGAGAGTGAACGAGTTGGTGGAGATGTAAGGTCGACATGGCTGAATCCGTGACAGTACCCCTCCCGTTCCACGGGCAGCTCCTGGTGACAGCGGTGATGGTGGCAAGCTCTTCCACACTGGGTCGGTTTGGCTGATTGGTATGAAGAGCAGGATTCTGGATATCCTCTCGGGGCACCCAGGATCTTTCATCTGGTCCGAAACCCTCCTAGTCGATCAGATATTCAATTCGTTTGCCCTATGGCCGGGAGTCCAGGATGGTATGATGGTATAGATGAGACCCACATTGGATTCCATTGGAGGAGGAGTCATGTCAGCTGGACCAGACTGTTCGGAAGGAGGAACAAGAGAATCATGGTAAAGACGGAAACATGGAAGGTCTCTGAATGGTGAATAGTCCAATGTAGCAGGGACTCAGGAGGCGGATGTCCCTGGTAGAGAGCCAGACCTTCTATCCTGGATGGTAAATAGGAGTGGTAGCTCTATGGGTGTCGGCCTGGCTCTTGTGCCTCATTACTGGCCTCTATAGATGGATGTGAGCTTAGTCCCAAACCCTCTTGCTCTCCTGCAACCAGTGGTTCACAGCTGGAACTTCTAAAGGCTTACCTGACCTGGGAAACAGGGGTGGTTGGTTACCAAGTATGCACTGAAATGAAGTGAGACCAGTGGTAGCTTGACGGAGAGGGTTTTGTGCATACTCGGCCCATGGTAGGTATTTGTTCCAGCTGTGCTGATGATTGTGGCATTATAACCTCAGGTCGCATGAATCTTGCACTCAGTTTGCCCATTTAATTGCAGATGGTACCCAGAAGATATACTCACTGATACACCTAGGAGTTGAAAAAACACTTTCCACTCTTGGGAAATGAATTGTGGTCCACGATCTGACACAATGTCCTTAGGTAAACCAATATTACGAAACACATGGTATAATAATTTCCATAGTGGAGGGTAGACCCTTGAGGGGAATGAGTGGACAAGCCTTCGAGAAACAGTCCACAGCTACATAGATATGTGTCTAAGAGAGGTAAGTCGGTGACAAAATCAACTCCAAGGTGGGACCAAGGTCTTAGAGGATTGGGCAATGGGAGCAGTTTACCCTCAGCTAAGTGCCGTGGTGATTTAAAGATCGCGGTGTTGGAGTAGACCCTTACAGAGCGGTTAATGTCCTGGGTAATATTGGGCCACCAGTAATGGTTGATGAGCGAGAGTGTTTGCTTGCTGCCTGGGTGCCCTGATCCTGGAGATGAGTGAACTGAGGCCAGACGTAAGGCAGATGGAACAAGATGAGCCCCTCAGGACCTGGTTCAACCTGTGTCGCTTCTGCGATCTGTTTGTTGAGTGTCCACTGGATAGCACCAGTGATAGTGACTGGAGGGAGTATGGGCTCAGGATGGTCAGGAGGTAAGTCTGGAGCATATAAACGAGACAAAGCATCAGCCTTAATGTTCTTATGTCCTGGCCTGTAGGAGACTGTAAAGTGGAAGCGGGTGAAGAATAAAGCCCATTTGGCTTCTCGGAGGTACTCCAGATTACAATGGTTAGCGATTACCTCGAATGGATGTTTAGCTCCCTCCAGCCAAAGTTCCGGCAGAAGTTCACAGTTACCAATTTCATAATTGTGCTCCTCTGGGGACAGTTTCTTGAAGAAGATGAAGTATATCATAGATGGAGTTTGAGTGGATCTCCCTGCCGCTGTGACAGTATCGCTGGTGGAGGCATCCACTTCGACAATAAATGGTTGTTCAGGATTGGGGTGAGCGACAGTGGGAGCATGACAGAATGCGTCCTTCAGAAGTTTGAAGGTTTGTGGCAGATGGATTCAAGGACAGAGACGGAGAAGGGAGGTTAGTGGAGAGGTAATCTTGCTCATACATAGGAGTCCTTAATGAGTGGTGACAGGTGTTGCAGGTTATTATTCTGGTGAGTGAATGAGTGGGTGGAGGTGTAGGGTCTGGTGCTGATGACAATCTGAAATGCCATGATTAATTGTAATGTGCCTTTGTTACATTTGAAATTGTTATGAGCTGATAAAAATATGAAAATATGAAGGAGTGCAGGTGTCCTGCTACTCGTGCAGGTGCTGATTAATTGTAAACTTCTTTAGACCAGCTTTCTGTCTCTTTCTAATGGTTGACTGGTGCACGTTCACTTTAATGATGTCCTGGGTTTCATTGAAACTAGAGACCTGCACAGGACAGATTTTTCAGTCCCGCTCCCGCAGGATTCTGTCCTGCTCCCACCCGGTCCCGCAAAAAAAAGAAAAAAAAGGTATCTTGTCATGCTCCCACCCACAACATTAATGTTTTATCCCGCTCCCGCTCGCAAAATCCCACATGAACGTAGCCTATGTACATTTTTGTCAAGTTATGTGTCGCCACAACATCCCAGCATAAATGCTCCGGATAAAATATTTCTTATTAAAGCATCAACATTCACAAACCACAGTTATTTTAACAGAAAAGCCAGCTGCTGTGTGCATGGTTTGGTATGGCAGAATGCGCGCATTCAAAATGACTAAAAAGCTGACATCTAAGTTCATCACGATCTCACAAAGCTCTGTTATAACACAATTAATATATGAACTTTCATAATGTCTTCGTGTGTTATAACAATAGGATTCGCGCGTGCTCAAATTTCAGCACTGCAAAAAAACTTGAGTGGTGAGAGCACTCTAACATAAACACCTCTGATTGGCCAGTGCGTCTCAGAAATCAACACATATGTCTGTGATTGGCTACAATGCTCAACACTGCAAACACGAGTTATAAAATGGCGGTAAACAGGCGGTAAGTAGCTCATGTGTGCAAGTTGTGGGAGAATAAAATGAGTGATAGTGCAGGTCTCTTGAAACCTGTAACGCTGGTGTAGGCAGGAAACAGGCTCGACGATAGAAGTCACTTTTAAATGCTTTAATGATTTAAACAGAGAAACTGACAGGACACAGGAATAAGCACCATCACGACACTTTAACAACGGACAAGGACTGGACTGACACAGAGGGAATATATACACAGAGACACAGGAGGATAACAAGCAAGGCACAGGTGACGGACATAATGACTAACGAGACACAGCTGACTGAAATGAACTAATGATGGACAAGCACATGGGGAAACAAAACAAAGATCACATGACAGAACTAGACCCAAAACAAGGAACATGTGACAACTGACAGGACAGGGGAAGAAAGAAACAGATAAACAAAAGACCAGATCATGACAAAACCTTACGAAACATCTTTGTTTTTGCGATTAATATGGTGGGAAGAGCCCACCTTTTACAGTTTCTCCATGGCCTGAAAGCTTAAATGACTTTAAAGCCTTTTTGACTTTGCCATTAAACACATTTGTCCCTTCACTTCCATAATTCTTCTAACATGCTTGTTCACAGCTTCGTACAATAAATGAAAAACTGATATTTTCTGATTACTGTTGTTCTATTCAAATTTAAAACGATTTCCCCAATACACTACACACAGGCTCGGTTCCAGAGCAAAATCAAATATGTGCTTCTGAAATTAGTCCTAGTTGAAGTGCAGATGTGATGTGTAGGCAACAGCACCCAAACACCCCCAGGACTATAAAAATAGCACCAGCATGGCAAACATACTAGTAGGAGAGGAACATTTTAAAATGTTAATTGCTTGACATTCAGTCACTATGTGTTGTTATATAAAAGCATTTTAAAATATACAGGGTATGAGCGTGCTGACTTAGCAAAACAGTGCAGAGTGATATCTTTACTGAATCTGACTCTGGGAAAACCATGGCTTTAGTCCCATTAGATCTGAGTGCTGCGTTTGATTTGTTCAACCATGAGGTCTTGTTGACCCATCTGGAGATATCATTAGGTGTACTACAGTATTTGAATAACAGTGTTCGTATTGTTCATCACTCCTTCTCTTAATTGACCCTTCGCAAACAGCTTGATTGACAGGTGATCTGACCAATCATAACCAGAATCCGCCATTTTGTCTGACAAAGCAGTCTGGGGAGTTAGTAGATTTGAACTTGAAAATTTGTATACTCAACATTCCTTCTGATGTTCATTCATGTTTATTTGATGCTATAAATGAACTAGTATGAAGAGATGATCGGTTCACGAGGAGCTACAGCGATCTGTCACCACACATTAAACACACACTAGACGCTATTTATTGATTCAACTTCTTTAAAAATTACAATATTTTAAATATGAAACTGTTTCATATGTTGTCAGTGTCCTCTTTGCTCCAAGATGTATTTTTCACTTTGTGAGATCATGATGTGTGGCATGAGAGCGCATGACTTGTCAGGCATTGGCGAAGGGTGAATTGCGGAGTCCCTCAGGGATCAATCCTCGGGCCGGTGTTGTTTTCCCTGTATATGGTTTAGTACAGAGTGTCTATCTTCCCTTAAAACATAATGATAAAAATGCCTTGCAATCATTGTTGGCCTGTTTAAAAGAACTCAAGCTTTGACTTTCAAGTAATTTTCTAAACCTAAACAGAAATAAAAACGAAATAATTCTATTTGGGCCTAAGGAAAACTGTTTTGTTGACCTTGGTTTGATCACAACCTAAACTTTGATAATGACTGTTGTCATGCTTTCTCCCCTTCACCTTCATTCGAAAGTAAAACACTTTTTATCCCAGAGTAACAAACTGTGTTCAAACTGTGGTTCATGCTTTTGTAACCTTTTGTTTAGATTATTGCAACTTGCATTATTATTACAGTGTCTCTCAGTCATCCCTTTCCCCTGGTGCAAAACGCTGCTGCCAGACTTCTCATGGGGACTTGCAAGTATGAGCCTGTTACATCTATTTTAATTGCATTGCACTGGCTTCCTGTTAAATATAGAACCAATTTTAAAATTCTTCTGTATGTTTACAAAGCCCTCAACAATTGGGCCCCTCAGTATTTGATAATTTGCCTAATCTGTATACTCCCTCCAGAACTCTGAGATCTTGTGATCTTGGCTTACTTTCTGCGCCTAGATTGAGACTCCAAAAACGAAGTGATGGTGCCTTTGCAATTGCCGGGCAGAAACAGTCCTCACATCAGATTAGCCCCCTCTATTTCAGTTTTCATGTCTGCTCTAATGACAAACGTATTCTCTCTGGCCTTCAATATTTATCAACCACTCGTTTGATCATTGTTTTTCTCATAGTTTTATTTTTGCATTTCTTTGTGCAGCACTTTGGTCAACCTTGTTTGTTTATAAATGTTCAGAACTAAATACCGTATTGTATTTATGTAGTACATACCGTCACTACGAAATATAGATTGGTGCAAGGAAGACTAACCCATAAATTCACATCACCCTGGTTCCCTTAACAAAAACCCAGGAGAATTTTTCCATTGGCTTTTGGATTATTGCAGATTTTGAAGTGGACATACTATCGTCAGAACTCAAAAGCTAAATGTAGGCTGTAATGGTAGTAGTCCCATTTAGAGGCTTGTTAGCAATTTACTTGTTACAAGACAAGCAAGCTTTAAAAAAAATCAAAAGAGGGTATTGCTGATGTATTTTATATAGTAGAATAAAACTTTAAAATATCTTGATTTTGTGTCCACCACCGACCTTATTTCAAGCATTGAACCAAAAAAACCCCATTAATTCAGGCTGATGGAAAAATGCTAAAGGTTTTGGGTTACAAAAAGACGTCATCCCTGCATCACCCTATTTCATCATACCAACCAGCCCTATTATCAACCAATGAGAAATGTCCAGCCTATCAACCCAGCTAACAGTGAACATTCTTAGAACTTTAGCTAACGTTGTGGCAAGGTTCTCTCAATGTTATGAACAGACATACTTCCAGTAGCATTATCTGGTCTTTAATGTTCTCAAAAAATCGTTCATGGAATGTTTCTTTCTGAAATCTTTTAGTTGGACATTCTTCTAGTCTTTTAATTTATATAGCACCAATAAATTAACCAAAGCGCATTACATATAAAAGCAAAAATAAAAACACACCTGACAAGTCACAACACAACATAGAAATTAAATGTTAAAAGCTGCCAGCACTAAATGTGCTTAATTATTAGATTTGGCAGACCTAATGGATAAATTCCACTTTTGGCCCTATTACTGCTCTATCATCTTCTTATAGACGATTTGTCCTTGGCACTACGAGGAGTTTTCTTCTTTTTTTTTTTTTTTTCCTATTCTTTCTTCTTTACATTGGCTGCCCGTGTGTTATAGCATTGATTTTAAGATTTTGTTGTTTGTTTTTAAATCTTTAAATGGCCTACAACCATACTGACCATCCAGATCACTTAGGTCCGCTGACCAGAAACTTTTGACTGTTCCTTGGGCAGAGCGTAAATTATGAGGCGATCGTGCTTTTTCCGAGACTCTGGAACAGTTTGCTGTTAAATATTAGAACAGTTTCCACACTGGGGCCTTTCAAATCTCTTATCTTTTTTCCCTGGCTTTTTTGTAGGGTTTTATGTTTTCGTAGGTTTTTATTTAGTGATATTTTGACATTTAATGTTGTGTGGAGATGTCTCTGTGCTGTATAATATTGGTTTGTAATGTATGTGTTTGCTTTTTGTATATGTTTTAAAGGTATACAGCACATTGGTCAACTATCAGTTGTTTTTAATGGTCCTTGCCATGCCTATTTGATAGAAAGGATTTGGTTTTGGCTTTAGGATGCAAAATATGAAAACAAGCCCGGACCACAGAGTTAATTTGCTTATCCATTTTAAAGTTATTATTAATTAAAAAGCCAAAGACAATGACCTCAGCTTTGTCCTTGTTTAACTTTAAAAAAATTAAGCCATCGAATTTTTGATATCTTTTAGACACGCTAATAGTGAATCCAATGAGTTAGTCGAGTGCCTGAGTGGTACAATTGAGTGCCACTGGCATAACAGTGGAATAACACTCCATGCTTTCTAAAAATGCTTCCCAAAAAAAGAAAGGTGTGGGAGAAAGAATGGAACCCCCAAAGGAACACGTCTTTTGCCCAAGGTCGAATTTCCGTATTTAACTGAAAAGTATCTGTCACTTAGATAAGATTGAACTGTACCTTTTAGACCTGCCAAGTGTTTAAGGCAAGAGATGAGGATGTTATGATCAATCTTGTCAAAGGCTGCACTCAGATCAAGCAGCACCAAAATGACATAATCTCGTTTGTCTAAAGCCAAAAATGTAATTTAGAACTTTTAATAGAGCTGACGCCGTATTGAGACGGCTCTAAACTCCGACTGATACATTTCTACTATAGAATTCTCATTTAAAAATGAGAGTAAATGTTGCAGGAGAACGTTTTCTAGAATTTTGGAAACAAAAGGCATTGGTTTTGGAGATTGGCAGCTTACTTCACATCATCTGTGCTAAGTTTGATCACTTCAGCAGAGGTGTCACCACTGCATGCTTAACATCTCATGGACATGACCCTCTGAACACGCTTTTGATAATCAATTGTGTTGATACACAATCAAACTAGACATCACATCATTTGCACAGAGAGTAGGTTTCAGTTTTTGCGCAATATCTTCCAACGTTGTCGAAGTGATAGGACCAAACTCCCTCCTTTTGGTTTGAAATGTTATTAATTGTTTCAGAATGTTCAGAGAACATTCAAAAGTAACATTCTAATAATGTTTGCAGAATGATGAAATGGAATGTTTGTATAACAAAGATTTTTTTTAAGTTTAAAAACTGGATATTTTGAACGTTCAGAGAACATTTTCATAACTTAACTCTTTTCATAATATTATTTTTGTTAACTGGGATCCATCCAGAACAGTTAGAACCATAACAATGCTTTGCAACAGAACAGCCTGAGCAGAAAAGTGTATTCCTGTTGTCTTTCACCTTTTTTACGTCAACAGTTTGACTATGTGCAGTTTCCAAAGTCTCTTCAACACACCAGCTTGTTGGTAAATGGATTCCATCACACCCTGTTCATGGGCCATTAACTGTGTTTCTCCAGGGCCTCCTTCATGCCTTCTTTCATGCAAATTTGCCTCCACTCCCATTTGTTCATCTCTGCTGGAACATCCCCTTTGGAGAGGGAAAGAGTAAAAAGTTAAACTAGCATCCTTCTACACCAAAATCCATTTTCATACTGTCAGTGATTTGTGCGTTTACATTAAAATTGAGCATTCTTTTGTTTATGTTGCATCAGTCAATCTTACTAGCAGTGTAATACACTGTACATGCAGTATCACGCAAAAGCATGCCATGATTAATTGATTCTTGTGTAAAAGTGACCAAAACAATGATGTTACTAAGAAGTGAATAGTTCCGTTTCAAAATGGAACTCAACAATGCGTCATGGAGTTGAAGCTATGGGAAACGAAATATTCACTACGCCATCCAGAACAAATACCTGCTCATGGTGTCCTGCGAAATTACTCAGTGAGCTAAGCTGTAGCCAAAACATTGCCATTCAGCGCACCCAGTGACCACGAACTAAATACCCTGCATTAACATCTACAGCTCAATAGTGTAACTGACCTGGGGGCAGAACTGGCTAGGTAGATCACAGACTCACTGGATCTGCCAGCCAATGAGGAGGGGCAGACTAGAGCTCTGCTACCTGCATCCTTGGCCGTCAGCTTCAAGTAGGCACCCTATTCCAAGGGAGTATTCAGCATCTCATCTTAAGGACTGGGAGATGCCTCAGAAGGGAACCTTGTCCCTTCAACTGCCTGCTCTACCTATGGCAACATTTTCGGGAGACCTGGCGAGAGAGCATCGGGGTGGAGCTTCAAGTTAGCTCCACATCCTCCTCCACTTCCACATCCTCTCTATCACCGATCACCACAAATCATAACTGCCTGACCTCTTCAGAGGGCCGAAAAACTCCTCCCAGCCTCTCGGGAAGTGCTCCACTCAATAACAGGTCTGCTAGGGAACTAGTCAATGTACAATTATCTGACTATTACCTCCAGTATGGAGGGGCTACTGAGAGAGTGGAGTTCCATAGCACTCATACTACTCTTTTGCAAGTAGGTCTTGTTGGCTGATGGTTGCTTAATCCTACAGTTCCAATGAACGAGAGTGAATCGCTAGCTGCTAGTACACTTTTATACTCTGTATAAAATCGTGTTAACATAGTCCACACTATCACCTCTAAGTATAGATTAGAGGGGCGACAAATGGAAGAGTGAGATGCAGAAGCAGAAAGCTCTTTGTCCTTGCTGTGCTGCTCATCTACATAAGGAAACTAGGGGGGGCTCAAATAAGTGCCCCTCCCGACTGTTATTTCCTATATGAATGCTATTCAATGAGAAGCAGATTAATGCCTCCCCAAGCTCCAGAAGTGGGAAGCTGAAGCAGTATTGCCAACTCTTCCAGTCCTGTCTTGCCTATTGAGGTCTAATCACAGAGGAAGCACATAGCTAACACCTCTGCACTCCTGGTACCTGAGGGGGAATGGTACGACAGTAGTAGTCGTGGCCTAATGGTGAGGGAGTCGGGCTTGTAACCTGAAGGTTTCAAGGTTTCCCACGCCGGCAGGAATTGAAGGTGGGGATTGTGAATGAACAGCACTCTCTCCACCTTCGATACCATGACTAAGTTGCCCTTGAGCAAGACACTAAACCCCTAATTGCTCCCCTTGTAAGTCGCTTTGGATAAAAGCGTCTGCCAAATGAATAAATGTAAATGTAAATGGTGACCAATGAGGATGTCGGATGCAAGTTGCGGTATTGGCCATCATCCATATTTATCACAAGAGATGACTTCCCTTAGATCCTCTCTTAGGTCTTCTTAGAGCACGGGTAGCAATACTTTCCTTCGGACCCTGTCTCCAGCCGGGGCCAGCGACAGGGTCAAGAGCAGGGGATGTAGGACCTCAACTGTGGAAGGGGATGTATCACTCAAAAGCCAGTGACATAATCTTCTCCTGTTTGAACCTTTGGACAACTTTCTTGACACCGGTGCCAAAAAGCCCAGTAGACAAAACCTAGTTGTCAAAGAGAAAACCTCATTCCTTCTCTTTGAGCCCCAAGAGAGCCTCCTTGGCAACCATGGCAGCTAACGAATGGTCCACGGCGTGGGCCACCTGCTTGGTGGCAAAGAGAGCAAGGTCTTTCGTATGGCGGTGCTCCAGGACTGCACCTCACCCAGATCGAGATCCTTTAATAAATCAGCCTGGTAGGCTTGCAAAACCAACATGGTGTGCAAAGCCCCATCAGCGTGGCCCATCGTCACATAAGCCTTGCCAACGAGCCTGGTTGTCATTTGGCATGGCTTCGATGGCTGGAGCGTTCCACAAGGACACCGCACTGGGGAAGAGATAGCTTGAAAGTGACTCCTCCACCTGGGTCATCCTTTCATACCCATCTACTGTAGGCCCCTTCACATTAGCATAACTGTTCACTACAAGGGTGTGAACACAGGGCAAGGCTGACTTTTCCTACAATCTCGCCACCTCAGTGTGGAGTTTGGGGTGGTTGGGAAGTCCCACTGGAGTTGAACGCTTATGACCTGCGAGGAATTGCTTGGGGCAGATTCCACTTTAACCACTGATCAGTCTAGTTTTAACGTGGCTGTGGCGCGAGTCATTACGTCAACCAGCTCCTCATATGTGGGGGTGAGGAAGGCGACAGATCTGTCTTAACTCCCATCACATCTAGCTCCTCAGAACTAGGTCGGGCCAACTATATGCTCTCTGCCAGATTGGAAGAAGCTGCAGAGCGGGCTTGCGGATCTGGCTTGAGAGCCAGGGATAGAAAGGGATAGACCTGTTGATCCGCTAGCTCAACCTTCAACCCCCACGACCCTGCCTCGGCAGGACCTGTGTCACCTGACTGCGGTAGCCAATCAAGATTGGCGTGTAACACACATGCTTCAGACACCAGCTCACAAAGCGCATTCACATAATGCAGTGTAAAAAAGTAAATAATGTTTTTGTGCTAATATTTTGCAAGCATTATATAAAGACCAGATAACATCGGTTCTTTGCTAAACTTTACTAGAATAATGTTCATAACTGAGAAAATGTTAGCCAGAGTTCTGCGAATGTTCCCTGTTAGCTGGGATGACACACACACAGATGCCTGGCTAGTCAAGTGATGAGCCACGTCTCTAGCCTTTGAGATAATGTTTGGCCTCGGGTGTAGTGGAGTGGATTGAAGGGCTTTCAGAGTGAAGTTTTGGGACCAGGAAAAGGATTAGATTCAGTTTCATCCCCACATAAGCTATGAACACTTTCTGACTGCCTCCTTCCTTCGCTGTCCTTACAGTGAACAAACAAACTAAACACTGCTCATCAGAATAAATAGATACGGAATAAATACAATTTTAAATGAAAAATATCATTTGATTAGTTAGATTCAACTGTATTCAACTGCCGTATTGTGAATAGACTGGCCAATGAGCAACACTGTCGTTGTCAAATGTCTTTGTTTCTATAGAAGTACAAGGAGTTTGAGCAGTCTGTGAGGGTGGAGGAGATCGATGGAATCAAACTGGTGAAGAGACTTGCTAAGAAAATGGAGCAGATGTTCCACAAGAAGGCTGAAGCCATAAAGGTGAGTGAGAGAGAGAGAGTCTGTATTACAGGGCTGTAGACTCTTCATCACACTTGATCAGCAGAACGTTTGGTCTTTGGTTATTGAGGTCAGGGACCACAATAGAAGGCTGGTGTGTGAAAATGTGTTCAATGAATCGGGGAACTGTCTCCACAGGCAGTAGCAGAGAGGAAATGAGCAGAATCATTTCAGCCATTTCAATAGTGTTGCTAGTCGGAATACAGATGTTTAAAGCTGATGTAAAATACAATAAAAATTAAGTTAAAAATAATCAAGCTCTGTTTTCTACTAACTAAAAAATATAGATTTGGTAACACTTTTATAATATGAAAAATTAGTTAAGCATTAGTAAGTAGTTAATTCATCATTTATAAAGCAGTAATAGACATTAATAAGCAGTTTATTAATATAGCTATAAATGCTTATATAATTTCTAAGTATTACATTATTTACGAACCAGTGTTTTTTGAGTTTGCATAAGATCATTTAGAAAGTGTAAGTAAAACGCACTGAAGCGACTTTGTTTAAATTAGCTCGAATTTACTGTTAGATGTAATGTAATTACCTTGACAAACATCATTGATCAAGATCTAAGACTCAATTTTTAACCTCTGTTTTACACTCAAAATCTTTTAGTGGCCGTGATTTGTTAATATGTGTCTGGAGTTATGAATATGAGAAATGGAGTCGATATCTTTAAATATGAGCGTCAGCCGCATTCATTGAGAAAAACTCCTGTAAGATCGTCATGAAAACGCTTGTCAAAACAACATCCCTCAGGGGTTTTAGTTCAAAAGCATACACATTTGGAGAAGTATTGATGGATTGTCATATGTTTATGTCAAATTTCTATACAGAGGAGCCCTAAGATGTACCTGCCGCCTAGCTGTTATTATTACAAATAATTATGAATAGTGAAGCTCACTGAATTTATTCTTTTTTCATGAAGGGCATTTGATACAGTTTCAAAGAAGAAAGAAATGAGGGATTAAATGTGCTTGAATGGAGAGAACAGAGAGTTAGTAATTATAATAGAGACAAAAGGAAAGAATAATTAGAGCCATAACCAGGCCGGAGAGGTGTGAGTGTGTGAAACTGAATGGGGCAGTTTGCACCTCAAAACAATAGAGACAATACACTGAATGCATGCTTAGAAGATGACGATAAACATCAGTTAGCATTTTAAAGTCTTCTCAAAATAAAATCACATGACATGAGCTTGAAAAACGTTTAATAAAACTCAGAGTTTTAGACTTGAAATGTAACAGACGTGGCTTTAACTGGAGTGCATTTCCAATGCCGACTTCAATTTTATTTTCAAAACACATTTCTAATAACTTTACAAAATTCTGAAGCTATTTATAAATAGTTTTTCATTTTGACAATAATTATGACTTGAGTCTGCTTTCAAATGAGACCATACTTATGCTTTTCGTGCAAAGGGTTCATGAACTGTATCTGTTTTAGTTTGGGTACGTCATTTCTTGGGATTCTTTCAAAATCAGGGGTTCGGGCTAATAACAGGTTAATAAACTATTTATGCATCTTATCATTATAGACAAATATTAATAGCAATAGTTCTGCTTGATTGACATGTATTCCTACTGTGATTCATGATTAATTCAGGTAGTTATAAAACATTTAGTACTCAGTTAACTATTTTTGTGTGCTCATCGAAAGTGAGCATCTGTTTATGCCTCGTCAAGATTTTACAAAGAAGATTTAGGAGCTCGAAGGAGATTTTTTTTATTTATGATTTGACACACAGCATATAACCAAAGAATATTTCAGTGAACGGTTCTTAGTGTGAGGAATATATTATAAATCTAAAGAACCCTTTTCT
Source organism: Zacco platypus (assembly GCA_038088235.1). Classification (NCBI taxonomy): domain Eukaryota; kingdom Metazoa; phylum Chordata; class Actinopteri; order Cypriniformes; family Xenocyprididae; genus Zacco; species Zacco platypus. Next base: position 30,010,035 of record CM076073.1, read on the forward strand.
ACTAAAATGTACCTTTTTAATGGAATGTAAAGATTCCATGGATGTTAAAGGTTCTTTATAGAACCAAAGATGCAGATAAAGAACCATTACTTTTAAACTCCCCAAGTGTAAATCAGAATATATTACTGTAAAACATCTCTATAATAACATGGAGGGATTATGAAACTTAGTGGCCAAATTAAAAGCACATTAATCATCATCATCTGCAAAATCATTTTTGATATTTCTCCATAAGTCACTATATTGTATGGAAGCCCGTTCCCGCCACTGTTGAGAAAAAAAAAATATTCCGTAAGTCATAATAATGAGAAACTTTCTCATAATAATGACTTAGTATCTCATAATAATGACTTTATTTTTTTTATTAAGTTAAAGATTCTAAGTCATTATTATGAGATGTTAAGTCATTATTATGAGATACTAAGTCATTATTATGAGATACTAAGTCATTATTATGAGATGTTAAGTCATTATTATGAGATACTAAGTCATTATTATGAGATGTTAAGTCATTATGAGATACTAAGTCATTATTATGAGATGTTAAGTCATTATTATGAGATGCTAAGTCAATATTATGAGACACTAAGTCATTATTATGAGATACTAAGTCATTATTATGAGAAAGTTTCTAAAAAAAATTTTTTTTGATTAAGTTAAAGATGCTAAGTCATTATTATGAGATGTTAAATCATTATTATGAGATGCTAAGTCATTATTATGAGATGTTAAATCATTATTATGAGATGCTAAGTCATTATTATGAGATACTAAGTCATTATTATGAGATGCTAAGTCATTATTATGAGATACTAAGTCATTATTATGAGATACTAAGTCATTATTATGAGAAAGTTTCTAAAAAAATTAAAAAAATGTTTTTTGATTAAGTTAAAGATGCTAAGTCATTACAATGAGATACTAAGTCTTTATTGTGAGAAAAAATTCTCATTATTATGAGATACTAAGTCATTATTATGAGAAAGTTTCTTATTATTATGACTTACGGAATATTTTTTTTTCTCAACAGTGGCGGAAACAGGCTTCCATAATATTGCCCTGCCCCTGATTTAAGTTGTTGTTTTTTTCATTTATAATGCAAAGATATTTGTAAGAGAAAATAGATTATTCTTCTCCGTCATTTTACAGAGGGATCGACTGTAGTATGTGTGAACAGGAAGCACTAAATGAATGATAGATAACAAACAAAACCCATTAAAAAAGGTAATATCCGTCTGACTTTCCCTCCAGCGGTTGGTGGAAGCAGCAGAGGAAGCTCACCTGAATCATGAGGAGGATCCTGACCTACAGGTGAGAAACAACATGAGTTACCATGGCAACTGCATCTTTTCATCATCGCAATAGCACTTAACAAGTGATGTTCAGCTGTATCTGCGTAGTATTGAAACTTGTGTTGATCTTAGCATCAATTATTTGACCTTACCTCGATCACACACATCAATGTTAAGCATATATAATGTTTGTGTGCGCTTAAATCTCATAATAATCAAATGGATTGTGCAAAGCAATTTCAATGGAGCAAATGTAGAGCTTTTATTGTTTGTCATTCTCTGAATGCAGTGCACTGGGGCATCCATTACTGAGAAACTCTCTGTCACTGCTCATGTGAAGGTTGAAGGTTAAGCTACCACAAAAAGCCATTTATTTTTTCCAAAGTGAAAGCCTCAGGTGGTCTCAGACTTCGCATGAGCTCTCAGCAGTGTAAGTGTGTGTGTTTTTCCTCATCAGTCTAGACTCCGTAATGACAAGATAATGACAAAGCCAGATGATAAATAAATATCCAGACCCTTCCATCTGTAGTTGCAGTGCCATTGGCAGTGAAGTCTTTTGATTCTACACATCTGGATTTGTTTTTTTTTTGTGTTTTTTTTTCCTGCTGTTATTACGTTTTAATTTAAGTTCCTCTAAAGTTAGGCTGGATTGGGACTGTTGGTCGCAATTTTCAGGTTCCTCTAGAGATGTTTTATTGGGTTTAACTGACTGCTACATTCACAGAGTCACTAAAATGATGTTTGCTGTGTTCAGCTTTGTCCTCCACCCTGACCAGTCTCTGCCTCTGAAAAACACCCGCCATATGTCACCGTTGGGATGGTGCTGAGCAGCTGTCGAGCAGTGCCTGGTTTCCTCCAGACGTGACACTTGAAATTGAGGTTCATCAGACCAGACAATCTGAGAGTCTGAGAGCATGCATGGGAAAAAAACACACCGTGTGTGTCTTGCACTGAGGAGAGGCTTCTGTCTGGTTTCTTTCTTTAAGATTCTCTCATCTCCACACATGATCTCTAGAGCTCGACCAGAGTGACCATCAGCTTCTTGGTCAACTCTATTTCCAAGGCTCTTCTCTGCTCAGTTTGGCTGGTCCTGGACTCCAGTCCTGGATTTTCCAAACTTCTATCATTTGAGAATTATTGAGGCTAATGTTCAATGCTGAAGAATGTTTGGAGACTTCCACAGATCTTTGCCTCGACACAGTCTCTGAGCTCAGCGGGCAGTTCCTTTGACACCGTGGCTTGGTTTTTTTTCTCTGATATACATTTACAGTTGTTAGTAGATTTGACATTCAGTTTGTGTCTCATGGAGGCACATCCCACCCTGCTCTGTTACTGAAGCCCTGAGACTAGCTTAAAAATCATCAGTACTCATCTTGCTGAATCGGTCTGCTGCTTTTGACACAGTTAACCACCAGATCCTCCTGTCAACCCTCATGACAAAGGCTATCTCAGGAACTACTGCAGTGGTTCAAGTCTTACCTCTCAGGTTGGTCCTTCAGGGAATCTTGGAGAGGTGAGGTATCTAAATCACATCATCTTGTTACTGGGGTGCCTCAGGGCTCAGTGCTTGGACCATTTCTCTTCTCCATCTACATGACATCACTAGATCTGTCATTCAGGAACATGATTTTTCCTATCGATCCGATGGTTGCAGCTCTCCACGCAGCCTGCCTGACAGCCATTTCTGCCTGGATGAAGAACCGCCACCTACAACTCAACCTTGCAAAAAACGAAACTGCTCATGGTCGGTGCCAACACAACACTTCATCACAACCTCTACATTCAACTTGGTTCGTCAACCATAACTTCTTCCAGAACAGCCAGGAACCTTGTGATGGATGATCATTTGAGCTTCACAGATCAACAATGGCCTGGTCCTGCAGATTTGCCTTATACAACATTAGGAAGATTAGACCCTTCGTATCAGAGCATTCCACACAAATTCTTGTCCAGGCTCTTGTTCTATCCAGACTGGACTATTTTAATGCTCTCTTGGCAAGCCTTCCAGCATGTAATGTCAAACCTCTGCAACTGATCCAGAATGCCAAAGCAAGAGTGGTCTTTAACGAGCTGAAGAGAGCGCACATCACACCTCTCTTCATCAGTTTGGCTGTGAATAGCCGCTTGCATCAAATTCAACAAACACTGGCTCTACTCCACTTTACCTAAACTCAATTCTTCAGACTTATGTGCCCTCCAAAAACTTGCGTTCTGCAAGTGAACAGCACCTTGTGGTGCCATCCCAAACAGGCACAAAATTAATCTCCTTGTCTGTTCCCTGCTGGTGGAATGACCTGCCTTGCTCTATCAGAGCAGTAATATTAGCACTTTTTCTTTTTTCTGTTTCTATTCTCTCTCTCCATCTATTAAATAAAATCCTTGCTACGAGCACTTGGCTGGAATAACTGGGACTCGATATGGCACTTGCATACTGTTGCACTCATGTTGTTTTGATTGCTTCTACCGTTCTCATTTGTAAGTCGCTTTGGAGAAAAGTGTCTGCTAAATGACTAAATGTAAATGTAAATGTACCCTACCAAAAATACTATCAGTTATTAGGGGTGTAACGGTACATCCATTTGCACGGAACCATCATCGGTTCGGTTCATGCAGTCTGAAGACAAATACAGTCAGTCACAGGTGATCCTCACTCAATCCAGAAGGGGGCGCATGCGGTAATGCAACGCTGTTTGCTAACCGCCACAACAGAAAAAAGTGCAGAAAAAGAAGAACAGACGCTCTAGATATGCGTTTAATCTCTCAAGCAGTGTTTGAACTGCAGAAAGACATCAATAAAACAGCTTGAGAACAATATCTCACGCAGCATCACATTTACCTCAGGTAAGTCATTCAGTGTCAGTTCACTAGAGAAATGAAGCATTTCACTAAATATAAGTGCACTTTATTAGCTTACATATTCATTATATTTACTTCACCTGTTAGTAATGTCTTAATATATGTTTAAATAAATTTGTCCCGAAATTTGACAGTAACTGTGTAAATGATAATATTTCAAAAATTTAGGATGTTAGGGTTAGGGAGTGTTATTACATCTAAAAAATCTGTTAAAACAATATTATGTCTAAAAATAAATAGCAACTGAATTTAATAGTTTGGGCTCTATTGTTAATTATAACCTTTAATTTTATTGTAATGTGCAAGAAAGGCCTCCCTGTATATAATTTACAGCATTAGCTAGATTTTTGTATCCTTAAGTAAATGATAATTATAAACTGAATTTATTTAAAGAAAGAAACACAATAAATCATTTTTTAATAAAACAGAGGAAAAAAGAAGCAATTTTATGTTTAGTTTTCTCCACATGCTGTACCGAACCGTGACTTCAAACCGTGAGCTACGTACCAAACCGTCAGGATGGTGTACCGTTACACCCCTATTATTTATTATGCTTAGAATTTTACTGTAAAGTCGGTTACACTTTATTTTAAGGTGTCAGTATTACAGCGCAACTATACATTTAAGTACTGAGTAATAAAAATGAACTACATGTACTTACTGTAGGGTTAGGATTAGGATTAGGGTCAATTGCATGTAATTATGCATAATTTCCAGCTATTACTATGGTAAATACATGAAACATTTGTAACAATGACACTGTAAAATAAAGTGTTACCGTAAAGTCTCACAAGCCCAACGACATACTTGTGAATACTTTTGTTACTTATTAACAACAGTTCCAAACTAATAGAACTGCCATAAATAACATATAATCGCTTAATGAAGACCGACGATAAATGAACTTGTTAGAGTTTCATGTTCTGTCTATCTGTTTCCCCAGTCCTGTCTTCAGTCACGTGTTCCTTGTTTTGAGTTTTAGTCCTGTCATTCGTCACATGGTCTTTGTTTTGAGTTTCAGTTTGTCATCGTCTCATTATTAGTCTATCGTCTTCAGCTGTGTCTTGTTTGTAATCATGTCTGTCACCTGTGCCCTACTCGTTATCCTCTTGTGTTCCTCTGTATATATTCCCTCTGTGTCAGTCCAGTGATTGTCAGTCGTTAAAGTTTCGTGGACGTTGAATGTTCATATCAGTTTCCTGTATTCCTGTCGAGTTTCTGTTCATCATTAAACTGTTGGAAGTTCATGTACCTTCGTCGTGTCGTCATCCAGCATGTCACGTTACAGAACTAAAGCCACACTGACACTACAGGAGTTTTTAAATCCTAACTGATTATGAAATCTGGTTGAAAATCATGGTGCATAAAACTTGGGGAGCCCTGACGTGTCTGCAAGCAGATCTGGAGCTTTACGATTTGATCTGTAAATGCCTCACATTACCAGATAATTTGGGTCGAAGGTCCCGGTCAAGATTTTTTTCTCAGATTGTCGAGAGGGGTAAATCAATGATTAAGCGGCATAAAACTCCTGTAGTCCTAAGCCAGGCATTGAAATTCAGATGTTGTTTACTGCTGCAGAATTTGACAGAAACAACTGAGGAACTGTGAGGGGTCTCGGTCTGCTTGTTTGGTGGCACGAGGGTTCAAACGGCAGCTTTCACACTTATTCAGACGACCAGAGAAGTCACGCCAGAGTTCGCTTTAATCCATCCAACCCTGCCCAGTGTGGACACGCCCTAAAAGGACAAAGTCTTATAGACATGAAGCAATATCTTAAATGATCTCCACTCTGGATTCACTGACGTGTAGTTGTGGTGAGGTTTTATTAACTGTGAATATGAATCCAGTGGTGCTGCTTATATTGAAACCCTCCTGCTCTGATTTAGCCTGTAGAGATGATATGGTGAAGTCAAACATTAGAAGCAAGAAATAAATAAATAAACACTGAAGGCTGCTGAAGGGTGAATCCTCGTCAGAGACGGTCTCTCCTGGTTTGGGCTGTTTGTCGGGTTTCTGGCTGGCACTGAGTGTTTTCTTATCTGCTCATAGCAGAGCACTTCCTCAGCTTCATAATCTGTTCCAGCGCTCTCGCTGTCTGATGCCGCCAATCCTCATGGAAATAACCATGCAGGAAAATGACATACAGCAGAGAGCTGATTATATGCATGTGATTTCACAGACAGAACTGCATGGAAACTATATGTTATCCAGTGAGGGTAAGAGGTGATCTTGGTCCCCCCCCCCTTTTTTTTTTGTTCTCACACTTTTCAGTATCTCATTTGCTAAATCATTTATGCGCATATTTACATTTACATTGATTTATTTAACAGGCTCTTTTATCCAAAGTGACTTACAAAAGAGGAACCTCACGAGCCATTTATCTTAAGAGTCTCAGATTACTGATTAATAAATCCGGTTCCTTGAACAATATGAATTCAAAACACATTTACCACAGTGAATCATTTGTAAACTAATGTTGGAAACAAAATTTTGAATGTGATGAGACAAAAAACAGACATTTTTGGCATATTAGACATTATTAAGGGTGAATGTGTGCATATTTTTTTAATTATTTAGCAAATATTCAAAATGCATTACTTTACCATAAATTGTTTTATTTGTTTATACAATTCTTTATTCTCTTAAATCATTTAACCTGTATATATATATATATATATATATATATATATATATATATATATATATATAAAACATCTGTTTGTTTGAACTTGAAAAAATGTAGCCAGAAGAAGTTTTTAAAGTACTGTTTCTATGGAAACGCAGTAACCAATTTCAAAATGCTTTTTCACAGGATGAACTTTGTGTGTTAAGCTTTCGATTGATACTTTATGATAATTTATGATGATTGCTAAAATGCGTGTTAGGGAATAAAGCCAACAAAAAACAATGAAAAGAAAAAGTCCACTTAAAATACCCAGTTAATGCACTTAAATAACTGAAAAAACATGGAATGTTGGACACTTCATGCGCTCAAGAGTCGCAGCTTTAATTACGGAGCATATAGAGACGGGCGAATGACAAAATAACCTTATAAAGTTCATACACTTAACACTTAGTACAGAGTGTAAAGTGCATCATTTGGGACACAGCTATAGTAAAAGTGTAATGAGGCAGCTAACAGGGAAAGTTATGTAAATGTAAGGACAAAATGTTCTTAAAATAATGTTTATGAAACCGTTATTAATAGTTATATTAATATGTTCTCGTAATGTTGAGGACACAACGATCATTGAATGTTATTTTTTCTCTTAACATTGAGAGAAAACAAACTTCGAACTAACTTTTTTTCCCTTTTGTATTTGGTCTCTAAAATTTGCTCTTTACAAATTCATGTTTTGGACTTACACAGTTTAGTGTTCTACTACAGTAAAATTTCACTCTTGAAGTAAAGTCTTATCTGTTACTTTTGTATTTCAGATATTTAATGCACTTAGAAACTTTTATATTCTGGAAAAATGTAAACACACTGGAGAAATGTGTCTCAACACAGGTAATTTGAAATCTATACCTATGGCTGTAAGAAATGAATTGCTTACATTTGATCTATTTTATCTCCACACCGCTTACAGATAAGGATGGACTAGAAGCAATGTTCCCAAGGGAATTTTTCGAGGATTTTTTCCACAACCAAGAAAAAAACATTCTTAAAAAATGTTCTTAAAACATTTAAAACAAAAAATGGTCATTTTGAAAGTTCAGAAAAACATTCGGAAATAACGTTTTCATAACATTGACAAAATGATACACATTTCACATTCACATAAACCAAGAAAAAACATTATTAAACATTTTAGAAATTCTTAAAAAAAATTCTTAACTCAATTGAAATGATAACAAAACATATTTTTGTTAGCTGGGAGTCAAAGCCATTTATCCTAGCCGTGAGGGAATGGTGCGAGGCCGGTGGCGCGAGTGGTAATGAGCGTCAGCTGCGTACAGAACTGGTCTCGTATCTCTATAGTGAAGGACGAGAGAGGCCCAGACCCGTTCTTATGAACTGTTACATTGGTGCCGAAATCCGGGAGGAAGGAAGGACATGCTGTCGAAGAGCTCTCGCTGCTGAGGCGGATCGCGGTGCTGAGGAGGTCGGGCAGCGTGGGAGCGTGAAGATGGCGAGTGGCTGCCCGAGGCGATGGTGCTGGAGCGACTGAGCAAGAGGTGGGACGGAGAGCTCGCTGCCGTGCTCCTGGGACGAGGTGGGATGGCTGCCGTCCAGGAGGGAGCGGAGGAGTTGCCGCCGTTCGCTGTGAGCCTGAGCCTGCTGCCTTACGCCTTGATGGGGAGGAGCAGGGAACGGGGGACTCGCTGCCGGCCACCCTCAGCCGGAGGAGCCATCGCCGGCCGCCAGGGGGCGGAGGAGGATCGAGCCGTCCACTCAGCGTCCAGTAGCATCGCATAACACCGCGAGGAAGAGCCTCTCGGCTGGCTGAGGACCGAGCGGCAGTGTGTCCAAGATTTTCTTTTCTCCACTCTCTCGTCTTTGTCGCTCCTTGTGCTTCCGTCTCCTTTTCTCTCGTCTCGTCTGTCCTTACCCCCAGGTGCTGCGGCCGCCGAGACTGGCCCAGGGGGGAGTAAGCGCAGTCTCGTGGGTACCCTCTGGTCTGTGAGGGGTGATGGGGGTATGTGACGAGCAGGGCGGGCGAGAGCCGCGAGGGAACGGCGCGAGGCCGGTGGCGCGAGTGATAATGAGCGTCAGCTGCTCGCTGCACCGGTCTCGTCTCTCTCACGGAGGAGCTCCGGAAGCATAAAAGAGGAGCGACAACAGTGAAGGACGAGAGAGGACCAGGTCTAGATTTTATGTCGTGTTTTATTATGTTTGTGCGCTGTGAGGAACTGCCGCCATTTTACTTTCGTTTTTTTTTTTGTTGTTTATTTTGATATTAAAGTTACGTTAAATGTTCGCCGTTTCCCGCCTCCTTCTTCCCGTACTTAAGAACTGTGTTACACAGATCATTAGAAACTGTCCAGCAACAGCCTGGTAAACTCGTAAGCATTGTGGTAAGTTTTGCACAGGCAAACGCCACTCAGAAGATGTAAAAATCTGGTTCCCTCTTCCCTTTTTCTTCTCATCTGTACATATTTATGCTAGAAAGGTTTCTGAGTAAATCGTTCCTCTTGCTGGGGATTTTCTCAGGGCTTAATTCTGTGCCTCCATACTGCACAATTACAGAAATGAGATTTTCATGGGCGTAGTAAATGTCATACGACGGCAGAGAGCAGCTTATGTGCTGAATTTCCACTGGTGTGTTTAATCTGCCTTATTTCTGTTGGCAGGTGGAGACCAGAGACTGTGTTGAGCTACAGTATATATACCAGCATCCGTCTACATGTTTGTAACACCGTCAAAAATATATTGACACAACTGACACTTAATAGTGCCTAAGATTTTACTCACGGCTGACAGAGGAGAGGGCAGATTGACTACAATGAACTGATTTAGCACCCATTACTCAATTCACTCAAATAATTATGTAGATCAGGCAAAGCTGCAAACATGCCCATAAAACTATAAGTAACATTGCACCTACATGTCAACTAAGAGTATTAAATGATTATTAGTAGACTGTTAGGATTAGGGTTAGTAGAATAAGTTGACATGTAGTTGCAAAATTACTTATAGTCAGTTGAATGTCTGTTGGGGAGCATCGAAATAAAGTGTTAGCAGATATTAAGCAGACTCTCTCTCTCTCTCTCTCTATATATATATATATTTATACAACCGTTTTTTCTGGTTCTTGAATCTGATTGGCTGAGAGCCTTTTCCAGCCATGAGGTATTCTACCAGTATCAAAATGATAACCGTTTCACTGTTTGTATCACTCCGCTGTCAGCATTCTCGAGTCTTCATTTCACTTCATTTCGAGTGTCATGGCGGAAGAGTAAACACCGTCATTTTACAGATACTACTGTTGTCACGAAACGTAATTTTAAGAATTTTTTTTTTTAGGTGAGAATGTAGTTATTTAGACCTCAAATATACAACAAATATAAACATACCTCCTATTTGAAAATTTGTTTGACACTTTCGGAAATGTGATCTCCAGGCCGTCAGCTGCAGCTCGAGTACCCGCTGAGAACAGCTTCATCTCGGCAAGTCCTTCGGGAATTTGCCGCTGGCTCTTAGTGTTTAAACATGAGGTATAATTCGGTGGATAGGTTTCATAACTTTACAGCATTTTCAAAAATTTATAATATAGCTTCAGGCATACACTAGGATGACCATTTGTCCTGTTTTTCCTGGACAGGTCGTCTTTTTGGACCTAAAAAAGCGAAAGCAAAAAAAAAAGAAAATCACTCACTGCTCTTGACTTAATAACTTTTGAAACTTTAGTTTATTATGAATATTATGTATATTAAATACATCTTATGCATTTAATGTATATTTAATTCATGTAAAGATTATGCTATTTTAGTTTTACATTTGATTATGCAGTTTCTTTTTTTATTACTTGAATGCTAAAACACTGAGTTGTAGTGATGCTTCCTATGCATTGAAAGAATGCAAAACATATATATTGTTTTTTTATCATTTTCAGTTTTTAAATAGTTTTAAATATAAATTTAAATTGATTTTACACACTTAAAGCGATATCATATTGCATATCGAATATCGCGTTATTTAACAAGGTATCACATATCACATTTTTCTTCAATAAAACTAAAATATGGTCACACTAGGCATACACTATGTGTAGCATTTTGTTTTTCTTTATATAAGTTGTCACCTGCTGGCAAAGGTTTACTTCAATCTGAAATGAAATATGTGGTATGGTAATGGAGAAAATGATGTCCTTTACTTTCCTCCTCTGAAGTTGGCAGCACTGTTAGGTGATATTGAATGTCAGTTGTGTCAGAATATATCTGTGGTTGTAAAGATGTGTGTACATCAACACAGTCTCTACCTGCTGTCAAAAATAACGCAGATTAAACACACCAGTGGAAATTCAGCACATAATCTACTCTCTGCCTGCATCGCTTTTGCTGTATGACATTTATGCCGCCTGAGAAAATCTCAATCTGTAATTGTGCAGTATAGATGTATTTGACACATTATAAATCCTTCAAACACTTCTCACCCTCATGCAAGTTCAAACTATGATTTCATCTTGTGATTTTCTTTTTCTGTGGAACACACAAGATGATATTTGAAGAATATTTCCTTTGTTTTTGTTCACACAATAATAGTCAATGGGGTCCAAAAGGACATGAAGGTTGTAGAAAATGATCCATACAACTCAAGTGGTTTATTGACACAATCACATAAAAATTGGGTATTCACACTGAAGTCAAAACAAAACACTGGACAACTTATGTACCCTTACGAAAACGAAGTTTATTCAAGTGTGCTATTAGTATACTTCTTTTAAACTAAAAATACTACTTTTTATGTTCTTCTCAGAAATATACTTAAGTATACTTCATAAAATGAACTTGAAGTATACGTCTTTTTTGTAAGGGTAATCAAAACCCAAATAAAATAACATCAATTCTCAATGGTTCTTGCATAATGACTTTGGCATATTAAGTCACGTGACATGGAGGAACGAATTAGATTAAGCAGAGTTTTGATATCAGAGTGAATAACCTCTTAAATTGTCTCCTTACATACGATGAAAGTCAAAACATTCTTCATCTTTTGTATTCCACAGTCATACAGTTTGGAACTAATTATTTTTGGGATGAATTATCTCATTCAGGTGGAAAAGGGCAGTATACAGTATGACTGTATAATGTGGCTTTGAACTCATGGATGACAGGTAGGCTACATGCTTGAAATTCCCACAGCATCTGAAAGATTTACTTTCAATGTATGTTCACATTCCTGTTAATGTGAACTAAGTTAAGACATCAGGACTGCAGAAACATCTCTCCTCTGAAATGCATGAAAACACTGAGGGCTGGGGCACCTGAGGTCCAGCCCAGTGGAGCTTTAACCTGTTTAAACTGAAGTTTCTGCTGAATGGTCCCTCTCAGACTGCTGACTCAATCTCCTGAGCCCGTCAGCATATTCTTCCCTGCGCCACAGTCACTTTACAAGCATCAGACACTTTGTACACCCATATGTATACTTACAGCCTGAGACCTACTTTCACTATAAAAGGTTCCATGGATGTTAAAGGTGAAGCCATAGATGCCAAGAAAACCCCTTTATGTTTAAGAGTATAATATGTGAAATGCCAAGGTTAACTCATTAGTTCGCTTTCAAGCGGAAATTGACTCTGCGTCGTGCTGTCGATGCTATGGGAATGCTTTCCATGTGAGCCGGTGTCTGAAGCACCAAATAGCTCTTGGAACTCTGTTATAGGAACTAGCCACTAGTATAGTTCCTCTGGGACTAATTTCTCCTCCGGGCCATGTTCCTGGTTGCATTCGCACCGGAAATAGGAACTCTGAAGCGGCCGACAGCGGCATCTTTAAGCCCGGCATTTACAAACTAAAAACCGGTGGATGGAAGACGACATAATCGGAGCTGTTTGTTGTGTGTCGCGCGTTTCGTGATAACGGAGATGGAATGTAAACGCATAATCTACACAAATAAAAGGGCAAAAAGGGGGGCTAAAAGACGAAGCAGAAAATAGAACAACCCTGCAGACAACAGGTAAATGCCGTTATGTTTTATGTTTTTTTAAATGCCGTCTTCCATGTCTGTGAAGTAAATACATTTACAAGGCTTTTTAAAAATATGGGATGACGATGCATTTGACCAATCAACGTACTTACATCACTGATAGTTCCTTTAGACCCTACTCTGAAGTAGAAGCTAATTTAGTTCCCCCAAAAGGAGTTCCTAGATCTAAAATTGTTCCTAGTTCCTGCGGTGCAAATACGTCAAATTCTGGGTACTTCAGCCAATAGTTCTAGGAACTATGAAAAGGTATGGACACCAGAAATGGACGTCGACAGCGTCGTTGTCCTGAGAAGCCATATGTCTGTTGGGTGCATTTGTCTTGTATTATTGTGAAAAACAAGTCAGGAGTTGTCAACATGTCAGGGTTGTTGTCATCTTGGCCCCGCTATATTACCGTGAATAACTGATGTGCACGAAAGATGAGCATGAATGGTCAGTCCTCAATGGAGCTGACTTTCAGCATTGTGAGAAATTTATCATTCGTAAGCTCTGATCCCACTTGGCAGCCTCTTCTTGAGGGATGAGGGTTAAGCCCCGGTGCCCCTTGATTCGGGTCCAGTTGGTGCCAAGGGAGCGTGGCGACTTCGGTCATGGTGCTCACAGGTTGAGTTGGGGTTTGAGACGGATAATTCCATATCTCTAACGATCCTCGCTGAATCAGAGAACGCCATTATGGATCCTGGAACAGGATCAAACAAGAAAATCATGCTTTCCGCATCTGATTCTGAGGGATTGGCTCCAGATAAGCAGGTGGGTGCTTCGCAGAGCAACTTCCTCAGTCAGGAGCTGCTTGAAGTTGTCTCTGGTGCTGTGGCCAAATTAAATCTAGATTGGCCAGATGAGAAGCGAGTGATGAACTACAGTACGGCCTCCATCTACCATTCCTTTCCCGATCTCCACACTGAGGCGTTGAAATTGTGGAGGAATCCGTACTTTGCTCGTTTGCATATGCAGGCATCATCGACATTCTCTAAGGTGCTCTGTATCCGTGATGCGATGCAGAGGGTGGAAGAGGCGCTTCCGGGCAATCCCTCCCCTTCATCAGCATTGTTTTGGAGGAAACCTGTCATGGAAAGCCATGCTGAGTAACATCTAGCTTAGTTGGAAAGGAATATGCAGCAGCAGGAAAGGCGGTGGTGGTTCTGCAGCTGTACCAGTCTGACCTGTTTAAGATTCGGACCGTGGCAAGGGGTTAGAACCTGAGGCGGTAAAAGAGCTCCACCGAGCCACAGATGCATGGGTGTAAATTTCATCTAACAGTTGGGGGGGACAATAAACACAGAGACATGGACAACCATCAGATGGGGTGGGTCCGGTCCCTGCCACCATTTATGCATAGGGTAGGGTAGTCGTGGCCTAGTGGTGAGGGAGTCGGGCTTGTAATCTGAAGGTTGCCGGTTCGATTCCCATGCCGGCAGGAATTGAAAGTGGGGATTGTGAATGAACAGTACTCTCTCCACCTTCAATACCATGACTAAAGTGCCCTTGAGCAAGACACCTAACTGCTAATTGCTCCCCTTGTAAGTCGCTTTGGATAAAAGCGTCTGCTAAATGATGAAAAATGTAAAAATGCATAGACTTAAACCCAAAGCATACTTCGGCCGTCCACGTTCGTTCACTATCTACATAATTTTCGTCATCTGGAGGGCTTGCGCACATCCCGTCCGCATGCAGCCCAAATTTCGAGACCGTGTGGACGGTGCACGTGCAACAGCGCATGGGCAAGCAGGACAGAAGAGTCCACTAGGTGGACAGGACTGAGCACAGTGTGCAGTCTTCGAAGAAGAGTGTGGAAAAAACGACATGCTTGAATCGAGGAAAACACAACAATGGACGGCGAACTTGACGAGCGTTTGTGCAAAGAAATCAGAAAGTACCCACATTTGTACAATTCATGTTTGAAAGAGTACAAAAGACGTGCTTAGGGTGGCAAATTCATGGAGGGAGATGTCCAGATTCCTGGTCAGTGAGTGTCCCGTTGATGACACGACTCAGTGCTGCCCTCCGATGTCTAGTATTGAAATTGCACTCCGCATGTGTTGAACTCGGTCATCCGCACATCCGTATTTTGAACGATGCGCGAGGCGGAGAGTGAAGTCTGACCGGGCCTTTCGCTTTTTGGACAACCTTGGTTAAAAACCTTAACCCTACTTTATGTACTAAAGCCACTGAAGGAAAAAGAGATCATTTTGGCAAAGCCAAATAATTTAGCTTGCAAGTTTCAAGTCCTTCTGATCGAAATTCTGCTTTTCTGGTCAAAATTTTTTCCGTAAAAGATTGTCTAACACAAGATCGTTTATTGGAAACTTCTTCTGTCTTTTGTGACAATACAGCAGTGCTGAAAAGAGAGTACAGTGAGCAGATGACGGCACTGCTGTAAATATAATACTGCTGAATGATTTATTAATAGCTCCTCCAGTACACTGCAGTGCTAAAAATATGAACCCTGTGACAGAGGAGAAGGGCAAAAGGGTTGAGTGTGCCAGAGCAAGCACATATTTGTGTTTAAAATCTACAAATGAGCAATGTTTATCATAACGTGGCGTTTTAACTTGATTTCGGCTGCGTGGCGATGTGTGTGTGTGTATTTATATCCGTTTTTAAAGCATTTTCTCTAATGCTGTTTAAGACATTGCACATGCTGCTGTTCTCCGGTGTTCTGATAGCGCTGCCGTTTCTCCAATTTCGCTGCTCCTCTGTCTGTGTAACCTGAGAGAGCACATTCTGTCCTCATAATCCCCAAATGCTTGTCATCCCTTATCTGTAATGCTAGAACTTTTTGCGAAGATTTCAGGATTCAGCGCAGTTATTCTCTCACCTGGTGTGTTTTCTGCGTTGATTTGTAATCTTATTCATTGGTGTATTCATCGTTCCTGCCCTGCCCTGATTACTTGAAATGTGTCCCACCTTGTATATTTTTACTACTCAAATAAAAGGATGTAGTTTCCTGGTGATGGATTAGTCCTGAGAGTGTAGTAGATTTTACCGTGTCATAAAATTGTCTTGTTAACACATCTTTTGACATTCACTGTTGGTGTGGAAGCCTTCGCAGCTGGCTAAATTCAGTATGTTAACAGTTTTTAAGTGTCACAGTTTCAGCCGTGTGGGTTCAAGACACACTTCCGTTCCCTTAAATAGGAGACTGTCCATTGTTTATTTCCTTTACAATGGTAACATTTTATTTTGATGGTCTAATTTAGACATTCTACTAACAGATTTGGGGAGTAACGAAATACAAGTAACTTAATTACATATATAAAATACAAAATTTGAGTCACTGTATTTCATTACAGTTACATTTTAAATGGGTGGTAATCAGATTACAGTTACATCTGAAAAGTGTTTTAGATTACCAAAGTGATTACTTTGAGTTTTAATGTCATTTAAACAGAAATTGGTGATTCTCTGACTCTGACCGTCTGAAAAAGAGGAGTTAAGTTTCATCAACATTTTAATACTTTAAGAGGATCATAAAAATGTTGTTATTTTTATTTAGTTCTGTCCTGAACAAGACAAAATGACTGAATTTATAAAAAAAATGCTTCAACTGTCAACTGAACTGTCCTGTCATGACCTGATGATCCACGACTGTTTTCATGTTTTGTGAGTCATTTTATAATTCACTCGTCACTGCAACTTTTTCTCACAATTTGTTTTTTTCTCTCACAATTGTGAGTTTGTATTTCACAATTCTGACTTCTTTTTCTCAGAATTGCGACATTTAAACTCACAATTGTAAGTTATAAAGTCAGAATTGAGAGATATAAACTTGCAATACTTTTTTCTTGCAGTTGTGAATTTAGTATGTGAGTTTATATCTCATAATTCTGACTTTTCTCAATATTGCGAGTTTATATCTCATAATTCTGACTTTTCTCAATATTGTGAGTTTATATCTCATAATTCTGACTTTTCTCAATATTGCGATTTTATATCTCATAATTCTGACTTTTCTCAATATTGTGAGTTTATATCTCATAATTCTGACTTTTCTCAATATTGCGATTTTATATCTCATAATTCTGACTTTTCTCAATATTGCAAGTTTATATCTCATAATTTTGACTTTTCTCAATATTGCGAGTTTATATCTCATAATTCTGACTTTTCTCAATATTGCGAGTTTATATCTCATAATTCTGACTTTTCTCAATATTGCGAGTTTATATCTCATAATTCTGACTTTTCTCAATATTGCGAGTTTATATCTCATAATTCTGACTTTTCTCAATATTGCGAGTTTATATCTCATAATTCTGACTTTTCTCAATATTGTGAGTTTATCATAATTTTGACTTTTCTCAATATTGTGAGTTTATATCTCATAATTCTGACTTTATAACTCACAATTTCAACTTTATATCACACACTTCTGAGGGAAAAAGTCAGAATTGTGAGATAAAAACTTGCAATGACCTTTTTTGTGTTTGTTTCACACTTATTAGTATTCCAAAGTATTCTGAAGTATTTAGATTAAGTTACTAAACTTGAGTAATGTAACGAAATACGTTACAAATTACTTTTTGAAGCATGTATTTTGTAATCTGTAGTGAAATACATTTTAAAAGTAACATACCCAGCCCTGTCTATTAACTTAAAGTAACTTTGCAATTACATGTCAGCTAACTCTCATTAGTGTATTGTACTTTATATCTGCTAACACTTTATTTTGATGTTCCACAACAGACATTCTACTGACTATAAGCAGCACTGAAACTACATGTTATCTTATTCTACGAACCCAAACCCTAAAAGTTTACCTTTACAGTTTACTAATAGTGAGAGTTAGTTGACATGTACAGTTGAGGTTGAAAGTTTGCATACCATAATTTATACATTCAGCTATTATTTTGTCTTGTGGATTTTATGTAAGCATCTGTTATGTGAAATAGTTTATTCAGGACAGTACTAAATAAAAAAAAAAACATGCAATTTTTATGATCCTTATTTTGTTAAAATGATTAACATTTGTGAGGGGTGTGTAAACGTGATGTACAACATGATTGTCGCAGACAGTAGTCATCTTTTGTAGTGACTGTGGGACATCTGGCTGGGCCACAGCTGGATCTGTCAGTCTGCTGCTTCATTTGCTCAAATTACCAAATTAACAGACTCATATTAGCATGAATGGCGTTCACATAACAATTACGATTTATGTTATGCGAGAGGTGTTTATGGTTCTGGTTGACTGAGCTGTCACAATCTGTGTGCTGGGTTTCGTTTTCATGGACCTTTAGTTTGTAATTGTCAGTCACCTGTTTCCTATGTCTCCTGTCAGTCATTAGTTGTCATGGACCCTCAGTATGACAAGCCAGTTTGACTTTTATTCATTTTCAGGATATGATCTTGTAATATCAACAATTACATTTTCACTAGTTAAAATGTTCATTCTTGATATCGGGAATTAGATTTCCACTAGTAACAATGACAATTGTTGATATCAAGAATTCAGTTTCCACTAGTAAAAACTATAATTATTGATATCAAAAATGATTTTTACTAGTAAGAATTGTATTCCTGATATGTGATATGCGTGTTGTCACACGCTTTTAGGACGTTTTTTTCATCTTTCTCTTTATCATCTGGACCAATACAGTACACTAATAGCATAACCGTGTGTTTAGGTGACAAAATAGTTGTAAGCTTGACTGGAAAGATGATTTTTTTTTATCTAAACTTAAGCTGACTGGAATAGCTATTCCTGAGTTTAGGAGCCAAAAACAGAAACTGATCAGCGGCGAGCGGTGACTTTTTTTTTTACCTATGCTGAGTATGCTGGTGGTGCGTTATGTCAAAATGCACCTGGTGAAGATGCGTTTGCTGGACAAGGTTAAAGCTCCTTAGTTGCTTACTCTCACGACACACAGCAACACAGCTGAAAGTTTTCCTTGTTTGACCTTTTATTGACCGTAGCCTAGATGTCCCTGTTGATGCCTTCACGATGTTATGAATCCGGTCGATCATCTTGCATCCACTCACCACCAGATGTCGCCCTCTCATTCCATGGACTCTGTCACTCGAACTACATTTCCCACAAGCCTCTCACCCAGTCACTGATCACCCCGGCCAGCTGTAGCACATTATGTAGATTTCATTACACTCACATCCTTCACTATAAAAGCACCACTCACACACACCCTCACTGCGAAGTATTGTTAATCCTAAGCGTTATTTCCCTGTCTTGTTTACGTGTTTCTAGTGGTGGGCAGAGCGAGGCTTCATGAAACACTGAAACAGTTGAAACAAATGTGCCGTATTGTGTCGAGGCTTCGAAACTATACCGACACCCATCTCCACGGTGACACATAGTGGTCAATTGCACATGTTAAAGCCATTTAAAAAAATAAAAATGTTGTGTTTTTGTTAATGTGGTGAGTTTTTAACATCCTCACTATATAACTATAATATATAATAATAATAATAATAAGTAGGTTATTTTGGTCATGAAAAATGAAAATTAATAAAACACATCAATGGTCTCATTTTTTTTTTTTTTTTTACAATTTCTTTTTATAAATGTCACTATATCGTAAACGCTATCTCAAAATCTTTCTCCTCTCACAAAAACCCACGAGGTGAAAGTGCATTAACTCCTCTTTTAAACTCTGTGGGAGTTGAGACAGATGTGCGATTGTGTGATTTGTTCCCGCCCCTGTCAATCAAACGCAGACTCGGCAAGCATGCCACCTGTCGGAACGCGCAGAAGCTTCGTTTAGCCATAGTCACGTGACCTGGGTGTTTTGAATCACAGTTCGGAGCAGTGTTTCCAAACATCTACGCTTCGGGATCTCGACACTGTGTCGAAACGTTAGGTTCGCGTCAGCCATCCCTACCTGTTTCCTGATCCTGCCTATTCCTTGTTATTGATGTTTTTTCTGCCCGCCTTTGACCTATCGCCTGGACACTTACTACGAGCTTGCCTATTCCTTACCACTTCTGTTTGCTATTGAGTTGACCATTGCCTGTCTGACTGCGTCTTGCCAATAAAAGCTGCACTTGGATCTTACCCGCTGACTCGCTCGTCATTACACACGAGCATTTGTAAAAGCTGTGGTTTTGTGTTTGAGTTGGGTCAGATGAGCCTGAAGATCAGCTGAAGACACACCGAAATCAGAGACTATGACAGTTGTCAATTTAAATGAATGTCAGAATTGCTATATTTTTTTATTTACATTTACATTTAGTCATTTAGCAGACTAGCTTTTATCCAAAGCGACTTACAAGTGAGGAAAACAAACAAGCGATTCTTCATGAATTGGCAAATAGACACAGGAAGTGCTCACAATACTTATTTATTAGGAATTAAAAATAAGTAGGCCTATAATATAATAAATATTAGTTGCCTATTATAAATAAAATATGTCAAATTTAATTAGAATAAAAGTAAAGTAAAGTAAAAATATAAGTATTCCTTAAAAAAACATACCAACGCATAACCATTGATTATTGATTAACATCCTCGGATACTTACTGTCGATCTGTCTTTAACAGTTAAGTTTTCACTAAAAATACATTTCCCTGTGGAGAAAAATACTTTTTTTGGCTGGATTGAGTCTAGTTAGTTTCGTCTGAAATACAGTGTTATTTTCGGTGATCGAGATCGGCCGGCAGTAGCACATTTTTCCTCATCCGCTCACAGCATGAAATCCCACATAGGCCAGCAAACCTGTAACGAAGTCACAGCGGAGTGAGATCCAGTTGCAGCTTTATTTAAAGTTGGCGTAGTCAGACAGGCAGAGGTCAATCATCAGCAAACAGATATACAGGGGACAATCAGGATCGTGGTCGGTAAACAGGCAATAAATCCAAAGTCAGGCAGATAATAATCAGGAAACAGGGAACAGGCAAAAATCAGAACTGAGGAAACAGACACAGAAATAAACGCTCTGAATTGGTACAGGATGTAGCTCAAGACTTCACAGTGATGTGTGGGTGCAGTGTGCTTAAATAGTGAGATGTGATTAATGTCAGGTGTGAGTGTAATCAGTGAACGGGTAATGGGTTGCAGCTGGTGGAATGATCAGTGATGGGTACGGGGCTTCTGGGAAATGTAGTCTGCCTTGGTGGATGAGTGAGTGAGTGGGTGAGAGAGTAAGTGAGTGAGCATGTGTTTGTGTGTGGGAAAGTCCAAGATGAAGTGCCCTCTAGTGGTATACACGGGCACCTCAGCTGACAATCGTGACAAAACCAATGAGAACGCGGGATAATGACGACGATCCATAATAAAAGAGTGAAGCTGCTGTAGACCTGGAAGTCGTACAGTTACATACGCATTACCAACATTTTATTATGTAGGCTTTATGGTACACCTCAAACAAGGGATTTGCAGTCATTTATAGTGTTAATGTTAATCAGCGAGTCCACGAATGACTCTGGGTTTGCAGGTTATTTATAAGAATAAAAAAAACAAAGGATCTTCTGAGACAGAATGTTTTCATTTGTGATGACTTCACCTTTGTCATATCTTTCTCTCTCTTTCAGTACGAGTACTTTAACGCAGTGTTAATCAATGAGATGGATGACGAGGGCAAGAGCGTGGAGCTGGGCGGAGAGTTCGTCCTGCAGCCGAATGAACACTTCAATAATCTGTCAGTAAACCTCAGCCTCAGTGTCGTCCAGGTGCCCACCAACATGTACAACAAAGGTATGCATACGCTGGACACACCACTGAGATGACGTACAACAAAATAACGTGGGTTTTTTTTGGTGCTTTAGGTTTATATACACATTTATTTAGGAGTTAGTTCCAGTGCCCTAATGTGATGTTCAAATACTACTGATATTTTATATTTCACTGTATAAAGTCATTTAAATATGTAATTTTACTAGGATCGAACTGTTTGAGAATTGATAAGAATTTAAACAGTTGGAATTAATAAATCCAATTCTTTAATAAGGTCACTATCCCGAATCAACACAACATTATTAGCCATAATTCAAATCTAGATATCTGCAACTAAGTAAGAATTACATTTGACTACATCTGTAGTTGTAACAATGTAAAATATTATGGATCTCAGAAATGGATTTATAACTTGTAGTCCTTACTTGATCATTTCCATCCATTTTGTATGCAAATTATTTGGCAAATCATTGAAGAGGCAAATGAGTGTAAATGTGCAGAGAACCAGGAACTGAAGCTGTGATGCAATTATCAACATTCATAGAAATATTTTTACTAGTCTTGTCCAAAAGTGAAAACCTTCACCCTTAATTCAAATATTATTAAAAATGTGTTAAAGATTTTGTAAGCATATTGCGTTGTTGTTTATGGAGGCAATCGTTTTATTTGTGATAACTGAAACTGTGTGGCATAATTTTTGGTCATGCAAAGAAATTATGCATGTGTACATAATTTATACTACAAGTATACTTGTAAGTGAACATAACATCATACTTATAGTTTGATGATTTATCATACAAATACTTTCAAATCTACTTTCTTAGTGAATCTATATTTTCAAACAATGTTACTTTATAAGACTGTGTGTGAAACAAGTATATTTAATCAGTCAAATCAAGCCAAGTACACTCTGAATACTTAATTATATTTTTAAGTATATCTCAATCAAAAGATGGAGTACAAGTATAGGCCAAATATACTTAGACTTCAAAGTATTAAGTATGCTTAAGTGCAATATTTCTGATAAGTACATAAAAAGTAGACTGAAAGTTTCTTATTTTCAGTTTAATAGAAGTACACTAATAGCACACTTGAATAAACTTATTTTTCGTAAGGGAGTGTCACTTCCCTGTCATTCACAAATCCTTTCCCATGGAATCATGGGATAGTAAAAGTGTTATAGTTATCGTATACTTCAGAATCTCGCCGGAAGTCATCCAGATACTTTTTGATACTGTGAATTCAATCACACTACTCTTCTTGTCACATGTTGGTTTTTTTTGCCTACAATTTGGGAAGTATGCAATTTCAGATTCAATCCGTGTCTTATATAAAACAACTGGAAATACTGCAAAACAGAAGCAAGAAACTTAAATCAAACTAAACATAAAAATTCAACAACAAAAAAATCAAGTATCGTCACAAACACAGACAGACTATCTAGAACACACAGAGACAAGTGGAGTGATACAAATCCCAGTCCCTCCAGAAAAACGTGATTATGCGATCGCTTGATTTCATGCAGAATCAGCCAAAGTCGTATATTTATGCGGGGGTCGCATTTTTTCACATACGCCGCACTTTCGCCACATAAATTGCCGATTTCGGCAAGCAAAATATGCAGGGCTGGCATGATTTTATAATCCCTGTATTTTCGTTGCAAAAAGTCTCATATATCTGAGCAGAAAGTTGAGAAATGTTGCGTTTTCTTCACACAAGTAAAGCGTCATTATTTCCCTCTATTGCCATGAACCTCATGAAGTGACGTAATGACGCGACGTGAACATCGTCTGCAAACCCCGCGGTGAAACCGTGATGAAGAACGCAAATCATTCTCATTTGACAACAAAAATAAGCGCAAAAGAGCGAAGCAGTTTCCCGCTGTGTCACATGACAGTGGGGTGAATTATTCTGCGTGTCGAACCGCAGTCGACGCTGTATATCAGTAGTGTGTGAAATAATTCACGCTGCAGTAAGAGATTGGAAGCTCTTCATTTAACACAAGATGTCTGTTTTGAATCGCTACCTCATTTGATTTGTTTATATTTTATTTCATCATTTTTACAGAAGTTGTTGAATATTCCTTTTGTGAAGCGACAGAACTTGTTTGACTCAATGTTTTGTAAGTTTGATTCGTGTGTTCATGAAGGTCTGAAATAAATCAGAATGAGAACTTCAATATTCAGTGATTTAGTATCTTGAAGTATCAGAAATGACTCTTGACATGAAGGTAGAGTCTAGAGAGAACAGGGTGAATCAGCTTTCTTTCCTCTTTTGCATCAAACCGCAGTTTTTGCAAGTTCCCGCAATTTCATCGCATAAAATTGCAAAAATTCTATCGCATTTTTTAAGAAAACGTGGCTCATAATCAAGGATTTTTTCCCGCAACAAAAAAAATCTGTGTTTTTCTGGAGGGACTGAAATGATGAAAAGTCCTAATACTGGTGGAATATCAGGCTTCTTGTCCAATCAGATTTGAGTTCCAGAACTAATTGTTTTATAAGTATTCATTATTCCTGGCTCTGAGGATTCTCGTGTTCAATCCAGGACACTCCATGTTGTTCAATGATGCCTGTAATTTTTACACTGTACTTCAAGACTGGACAGCAGATTCCATACCAAAACACTACATTATATCTCTGAATACTGTTAAAAATGTACAGGCTGTTTAATTCGGTCTTGTGTTGCAGACGCAGCCATAGTGAACGGGGTGTACTGGTCAGAGGCTCTCAATAAGGTGTTTGTGGACAACTTTAATAGAGACCCTTCTCTCATATGGCAGTACTTCGGCAGCGCCAAAGGTTTCTTCAGACAGTATCCAGGTGAGTTTTATTTTCTTTTGAGTTCTGCACAAGAGAGAAAATCACATAGATTTGAATATTAAGTGGAGTAAATGATGACAAAATGTTCATTTTTGGGTGAACCGTTCCTTCATGTTTTACTTTACATTAATAAATGGCACTTTCTATTACCAGCCTAGATCTTTATACAGGTACATACTAGTTATTATATCAGAAATGCAAAAAGTTTTCATTTTGTTGACTTTCATCAGTTCGGTCAAATCATGATCATAGATTACGATTATGATTGATATTGCTCTGTCAACTCAAGAGCCAGAGCTGGATAGATTACTATTAAAATATATTTCAGCACAGATTACAAAATACATGCTTTAAAATTGTAACACTTTACAATAATGTTCTTTTTTTTTTTTAGTCATTCATAATCACTATTTATTCATTTAATGTTTTTTTTAAAAAACAAAAACAAAAAAAAACAATAATGTTCATTAGTTAATCATTAGTTAATGTATTAACTAACATGAACTAACCACGAGCAATACATTTGTTACTGTATTTACTAATCTTCATTAACGTTACAGTTGTTCATTGTTTGTTCACAGCTAATGTTAACAAGATTTTGATAATGTATTAGTAAATGTTGAAATTAATATTAACAAAGATTTATAAATGCTGTATAAGTGCCGTTCATTATTAGTTCCTGTAAACTAATGAACATTATTTTAAAGTGTTACCAAAGTAATTAGTAACGTATTCCGTTAGATTACCCAAGTTTTGTAACTTAATCTAAAAACTTTATAATACTAAAAAAAGGTAAATACAGTTTTTATATCACAATTCTGACTTTTTTCTCTGAATTCCATGATATAAAGTTGCAACTGTGAGTTATAAACTCTCAATTTTGAGACAAAATGTCAGAACCGAGATATAAACTCAGTCAGAATTGCAAGAAAAGACGTCAGAATTATGAGATAGGCCTATAAACTCACAATTGGGAGAAATTGGGGGTTGCACGTTTTTATCACCCAATTCTGACTTTATAACTTGCAATTGTGAGTTTAAATCTCGCAATTGCGAGGGAAAAAGTCAGAATTGTGAGATAAAAAGTCACACTTACCAAACAACTATATCACAAAACATGAAAACAGTCGTGGATTATCCAGGAAACGACAGACAGCAAAGATTCAAGGGTATGTAGGGCAATTTTTTATAAATTCAGTCATCTGTTATGTGAAATAGCTTATTCAGGACATTATTAAATAAAAATAACATGCAATTTGATGATCCTTCTTGTTTTGTGACAATTATTAAAATGTTGCATGATGCTTTTATAGAGTCAGAGAATCACCAATTGCTGTTCACATGAATGTTTAAATGAAATAAATGACATTAAAACTCAAAGTAATCACTTTGGTAATCTAAAACACTTTTCAGATGTAACTGTAATCTGATTACCACCCATTTAAAATGTAACTGTAATGAAATACAGTCACTCACATTTTGTATTTTAAATACGTAACTAAGTATGCATGTATTTGGTTACTCCCCAACGCTGTCAAAAGCTTTGTATTATGGGATACAATATTCTGTGTACTACTCTGCTTGTTTATTGGTCAAGTGCAAACCAATGTAGCAATTTAGACGATCCTCTACCTTCACAGGTATAAAGTGGACACCTGATGAACATGGGGTTCTAGAGTTTGACTGTCGAAATCGAAAATGGTAAGTGATTTCCCCCTCAGCTTTGAAGACCCGTTTACATCAAGCTGAGGATGTACACCTCTTATCCACTAACAGACGAACGGATTTAAATTTATTGTAACAAAATCTGCTTTTGCACTATTAGACCAAACCATTCAATGTGGTTTAATTTTCCATTGTGGAGCTGATAACGGATCTCTTTGGGATGTAAGATGCGTCAGCCGTTAGCCAGCCGTGCTGAGTGTCAATTCATGTCTTTATAACATTTAATCCCTTAGATATGAAATATTGGTATGAACTTTTGGTATTAATATCTCTATCTTTACAGGTATATACAGGCAGCTACATCTCCTAAAGATGTGGTCATTTTGGTGGATGTGAGTGGCAGTATGAAGGGGCTACGGCTGACCATAGCTAGACAGACCGTCTCCTCCATATTGGATACCCTCGGGGATGATGACTTTTTTAACATTATTGCTGTGAGTTTAGATCAATATCAAATATCGTATTAGTTGCAATTTATCACAATATCAGTGTTAAGTTACTTTGGTTTTAGTTGATGTTTCTGTTTTTCATTTCATGTCACTTTGGCGAACGTAACGCCTTTATAATGTGGGGAAAATTCAAAACAAAAATCAAAGCAGGCACACACATACACACACACATACATCTGTGGTTCCCTCTCTCACTTGCGTCACTCCTCCTTAAGTCCTTCGGAGGACACAGCCAGGGCTTGACATTAATTTAGGCTGCTGTCACTTTAAGAGCTGACACACGGATCCATTATACTGTTACACATGCATTTTCTTTCTCAGCTGTTTACGTTCACTTCAAACATAATTGACTGTGTTTACGTGAATACTCACCAAAAGTGAGCATTATTTTCAAAATAGCATTTTATTTCCGGCATTATGGCATTATTTTGTGTGTATTTGACCGCAGTAAGAAGCGAAAAAGAACTCAAGAGGCAGCTTTATCTGTTCGTGAGCACAAAATCTGTAGGAACGAGTAAAATTATGCGCAATCCCATGCTGAAATTCTAGCCCTGTAACACCAACAATATTCATCCGGAGCAAATAAAAGTAAGGTTTGTGTGTCACTCGCTGTCTGAGAGATGAAAGAACGAGAAAGCACAGCTTGTATTGTGTATCTATTTTGGCGAAAAATGAGCATTTCAGACATATCAGTATCAAAAAATCTATATTTTTGACTACACTACATTGCACTTAGTTTATTATTTCAGATCCCTTATTAAAAGACTACAATTAAAAAATGTATATATTATATATAAAATTCAACCTGCCAAAGTTGCACGCTGAAATACACCCGCATTCGGTGTGTTGGCGGGTGTTAATGTCAAACCCTGGACACAGCCTTCGAAATGAGACTATTATCCGCTTCGCATCGGCTGGGTCTTTTCCTCCAAGTTATGCATTAAAATCGTTTAATGAACAGCTAGCCGTGGATTATATCTCTTTCATATCTTGTTTTATTTTTAGAATTTGTTTAATTTTTGTGAATCTCTTGACATTTATTTGTGGATCATAAT
This sequence comes from Zacco platypus, assembly GCA_038088235.1. Lineage (NCBI taxonomy): Eukaryota > Metazoa > Chordata > Actinopteri > Cypriniformes > Xenocyprididae > Zacco > Zacco platypus. Next base: position 30,037,507 of record CM076073.1, read on the forward strand.
CTATCTGGTAATACAAACCGTCTCACGCATTGACTGTATTTTGTGTGTGGCAGTACAATGAGGAGCTGCATTATGTGGAGCCATGTCTGAATGGAACATTGGTTCAGGCTGACATTACCAACAAAAATGTAAGTGCATTTTTGGCTTGTATATATAATTGTTTTGGCCTGCTTGTCAACTTGTTAGTGTCAGGATTGGCAAAAGAGGATTGTGACGAGGAGTCATCCAGAGTCAAACAATACAGGGTCAATACACAGCAGAGGCAGTGGAGAAGGCAAAATAGAATCAGAAACAGGGACAGTAATCACAGAAACACAGTCCAATAATCAGGCAGAAAGTCGGGACAGGCAGCTTAATATCACAGTCCAATAAAAAAGCAAAGGTCAGGCCAGGCAGCAAAGAATCAAACAACGAAGAACAGTCCAAGATCAAACACAGAATAGTAATCCACAATAGAAACGCTCAGAAATGACCACCATAGCAAATCAAGACTTCGCACTGGTGATGTGTGTATGGTGTGCTTAAATGGTGTGTGTGTGATGAGCTGCAGGTGTGAGTGCAATCAGTGCCAGGAATGAGGGCCTATGGGAAATGGAGTCCGAATCAGTCAATATTCTGGTGAGAGCTCCCTCTGATGATCCGGAGGAGCCTCACCTGTAACAAGGATTTAATAACGAGATAAACTCAAAAACTGCTTTTCTGAAGCCCATGACTGGAAAGGCATAATAAACTCAGTCCAAGTTCCGGCAGCGGGCGGACAAGGACAGAGGAAGCAGGAGAGAAAGTCCAGGGTCAAAACCAGAAGGGGCAGGCAGACTGATGACCAGAGTCCAGAGGGTGACACAAAACTCGATGCCAGAGGCAGACAAGCTAGAAACAAGAACCAACTTGAGGCTGGAAGAAAAACTCCTGACATCTATTTTTATAATTGACTTTGAGCTCGTAATAACCTGCACTTTGAATCATGCCTGGATAAAACTGGCTGTTAACTGTTTAACTGTAGATGCAGGAGATCCATAACATTATTTTGGTGAGTCAAATGTAGATGAGAGTATGAACAATTTTATTGTTTGTCCAGGTGCCTTTTTAACCAATTATTATGTGAAATGTTGCTAGCACACGATCTACATCGGGATTGCCGAGTTTCTTACTGTTAGGTTGTGTTTTGTGGTTTTCTCCACAGCATTTCCGTCAGCGTCTTGATAAGCTCTTTGCCAAAGGTATAGGAATGCTGGACATGGCTCTGACTGAGGCCTTCGAACTTCTCAGTAATGTGAGCCCACACACACACACACACACACACACAGAAGTTGTGTTTTCATGGTTTATGGGGACATTCCTTAGGCGTAATGGTTTTTCTACTGTACAAACTGTACATTCTGTCCCCCTACCCCTAAACCTACCCATCACACAAAATGTTCAGCTATTTTACATTATCAAAAAAGATAATTCTGTATGATTTATAAGCTTGTTTCCTCTTGGGGACCAAAAAAATGTCCCCACAAGATCAACATTTACTAGTATTACTGTACCTGTGGGGACATTTGGTCCCCATAACGTAGGGAATACCCACACACACACACACACACACACACACATGCATACAACACGCCGAGATGCCATTAGCAATTTAAATCCACACAATTCTGCATCTTGTAAAATTCATACATTTACTTGATAAATACCATATTCATATTTGCAGATGGGAAAAGGCAGATTGTCTGGGATATTATAAATCAGGGATGGGCAAATTCTGTCCTGGAGGGCCACTGTCCTGCTGAGTTTAGCTCCAACTCTTATCAAACTCACCTGACTGTAGTCTTCCAGTAATCCTAAAGACATGAGCCGTTTCTCAATATGCGGTCTCTGTACTTGTGTTCTTGTGAAATGTCATCAGTCGCTGCTGTTCCAATTCAAAGTTCACTGTCCCAAGTACAGTTCAAATCCCCGGAGTTGCTCTTGATCCGCCACTTTTATCGAGGACGCATCATGAGCTGACTTGTGTGGACTTGAGCCAGGTATCCCAGAATGCATTTCGCACTAATCAGCAAATGTAGTTTTAAGAGTTTTTCAGGCGAGAATCTACTCGTTTAAAGCTCAAATCTGAGGTTTATTAATAAAGATAGCGCCTATTTGAAAATTTGATTGGACGTTTTCGGAGTTGTGAGATCCAGGTGATCACGGGCGCTCGGCGAGATCAGCCGTACCTCGGCTACTCCTTCTGACGTTTGTCTCTATAGTGGTTAAACGTGATATAATTCATCTTGCGTGTATCTAACAGGCGATATTTGGTCTCATGAATCTATAATTTGTTCCGTGGTAAATCGTTTTGGTTGATTTGAAGTTTCAAAACTTTATATATTTAGGCTATTTAACTTTAGCCTACTAGCTCACATTTGACCGAGTTGTTTGATTTATTTATTATTGTATGATTATTATTTTTTTTAAATGTAAATGAAAAGAGGCAGGGTTGTGTTTTATATATCGTTTCGTTATAAATATACATGCAGTAAAGATCAGTGTTGCCTGAACCACAATTATATGGCTATTAATATGTTTAAGATTTTTTAAACAGAGGCAGAGTGGTGTTTCATCACATATTTTGTTTTATTGTTGCCTAAAATGTACATTCGGACATAACCGAAGTAGCCTGAGTGTCAAGAACGGTGCTCTCCGTTGTACTTGCGTCCTCCATCCGAGTCAAATTGGTCAAGTCCGGACTTTGCGTACTTGGTATTGAGAAACGTCTAGTGCTTAGCTGGTTCAGGTGTGTTTGATTGGGGTTGAAGCAAACTCTGCAGGACAGTGGCCCGTCCCTGTTATAAACGTGACCACAGAAAACAAACTTTCTCTTATTACACCGCTGTCATAAACAAACCCATTTCCAAATCAATCTCACAACAGTGTAGAAGTGTCAAATGTGTGAATGTTACACTTCCATTTTCTATTCTTTAGACTTCTGCTATAACTGGTACGCAGTTTGTGTTGCTTTAATTTGCGTTCAAGGACTTTTATTTTGATGTTCATTTTGTATTAGTTCCTGTGTTTCCTTAGTTACTAAGGCTGCGTCCGAAAAGCTTTAAAAAGCTGCCTTCGGAGGATGTATTCCCAGGTAGGAGGGCATCAAGGTCCGTCTGAATCCAATGTTAGCTTCATTTCCTTTATCTGATTGATTTTTGAAGGCAGCATTGATGTATCCTTCCTTCACTGCCTTTGATATCGTACAATCCTGTGCTTTCCATTCTGAAAGTTGAGCTAAAAAACTAAACATGGCGTCTGAATGTTGCAGTTTGTGTATAAATGTTCCACTTCTGATGTCATTTCTAGTGAGGTATTACTTGTCGTTATGACCAAATCTCACTGAATGCTGCTGTAGATCATCAAACCGTTACGCTGCCTCAGAAGTCTGTCTGAAATGAGGTACCTTCATGCACACATGCTGCCTACAAGGTCATTGCCTGATAAGGCAGCGAGGCAAGTTTTCAGACGCAGCCTAAGCATGTTCTCTTTTGTCACTATAGTTACTGATTTGGTTCTTCACCTGTGTCTTGTTTAGTTCATCACTAGCCTGTGTATTTAAACCTTCCTCGGCTAGCATTTATTATTAATCCCAACCTCTTATTATTTAATATGTATGTGTGTTCAGTTTAATCAGACGGGCCGAGGCAGTGTGTGCAGTCAGGCCATCATGTTGGTGACGGATGGAGCCGTGAAAACGTATGACGCTGTCTTTGCCATGTACAACTGGCCTGACAGAAAGGTAAGAAGCGTTTTTGTAGGCCAAGTTTACAGGGTCACCTGGCAAATAATCTTATTTACTGGAATGCTTTAAATTCTGAGAACAATCCGTCTCACACATAATTTTAGTGTATTGACACTTCACCAGCAGTTTGATTGACAGGCGATCTGACCAATCATAACCCCGAATCCACCATTTTGTCCATCAAAGCAGTCAGGGGAGTCAGTAGATTAACGTTGGTGAACTTAAACTTGATAAATTGTGTGTTCTCACGTCTTTCCGCGCTTGAAACAACATTCCTTCTGATCCTTCTGTTGCTATGTCCGCTCTCACGCCACACATCATGTTCTCACGCAGTGAAAAACACATCGCGGAGCAAAGAGGACACTGACAACGAATGAAACAGTTTCATATTTAAAATATTGTAATATTTTAAAGCAGTTGAATCAATAAATAGTGTCTAGTGTGTGTTTAATGTGTGGTGACAGATCGCTGTAGCTCCTCGTGAAGCGATCATCTCTTCATACTAGTTCATTTATAGCATCAAATAAACATGAATGAACATCAGAAGGAATGTTGTTTCAAGACGTGATTCAAGTTCACCAACGTTAATCTACTAACTCCCCTGACCGCTTTGATGGACAAAATGGCAGATTCGGGGTTATGATTGGTCAGATCGCCTGTCAATCAAACTGTTTGCGAAGGGTCAGTTAACCCGTCTCACATAAACTGATGAACTTCTCATCAAATGCTTAACAGAAAAATATAAAATGGTATCTGAAATGTTGTGAGGGACATATACATGTTTCTTAGGTCAGTATTCTGTATCTCTTTTACCAGACAAAGACAGCAGTGTTTCACAAGGACACACAAGTTTAAACACACACAGTAAAAAGACATCCCAGTGTGAGCCAATATGGTGTTCTTTTGAATCACACTGGTATTGTTCCCAACACTGTGAATGCATCCCTCGCTCGGCATGTCTAATGGTCTTCCTTGGTGGTCTGAATCTACTGACAAGTTACATCGAGTTAATGTTTCACACTTATTGGTTGTAGTGCTGGTGGTTCTTTGTAGTCTACATTAAATCAATGAATACCTTCATTAATCCAATTTGCCTTTAGACCATTAAACGTCTTTTAAAACATTGTAGTTTTGATTTTCATGAGTTTGATGTTTGGATACTCTAAAGCAGAGGTCTTTAACCCTGCTTCTGGAGACCCACTGTCCTGCAGAGTTTAACTCCAAACCTCATCAAACACACAATCCAATTCTTCCAATAATCAAACACACAATCGCTTGAAAATCACAAGCTGAAGCAGGTTGGGTCTAAACTTTGCAATGCGTTTCCAGGAGCAACAGAGACTATTATCTTCAAATAAATGAGGCGAAGAGGAAATTTTACATTGCGATTATTAAATCCAGTGTTTATTATCCATCAGGGGTCCCTAACTGCTGAACCAAAGGAGTCAGGTACACAGTGCCATGTCCCAAATAGCAACTTAGGCCCTCGTGGTCTTCCTCCAAGTCACTTTTTCGTGACGTAAAGTAGACTGTCGGGTCGAAACGTGCTGCAGAGCAAGAGCACCCTCAGTTGAAACTATAATAATTCTGCCTAAACAGATTTTGCTCATGTTTCAGTGCGAATTTGTGTTTGCGTTCTGGAGAGCAACAAAAGTGTTTTTCCATCGTTGAGCAATGTAGCCAATATTGATCTCATGAACCTGACGGCCAATCAGAGGTGTTTAAGGTCACTCAGAATCCACTTAATACCTCTCAAATCATTTCAGTGATTTCGTTCAGTGCTGATCAAGTCCTACAGCATGGATTTTCACTCTTCTTCTATAAAACCAAGAACAAAAAATGTGCATCAGGTGTGTTTTGCTTTTTTAGGGTTTTTAAGCCACTGTAAACTTTATTGTTACATATATTCTTATATTACAATGCTATCATATTTTGTCCAAAGGCCTTAATAATAATAAAAAACAAAGATATGACATCCAAAATATGTAAGGTAGTACAACTAGATCTCTTTTAATGAATCCAAAAGGTTTTAATTATATTTTTGCTGCATATAAAGGTATTTTAAAGATTTTGAAATGTCAAAAGGTCATTTGGTTTAACCGCACAGCCATTTCATTTGTGATTAAAATATCTTAAAATATGTATATATTTTTTATTCTGGCATGATTTTATAACATCACAGTGCAAAATGGTATTAAAATTATGTGTAGTTGCTTTGTTATGAGAAAGAATGTCCGGACAAATTAATGTCATTTGGAGTAACCAATATAAAGGGACCATTTTGGGTGAAGTCATGCGGTCAGTATCATGTGACAGGATGTGACATCATTCAGACACCTGCAAAAGACCACATGGTCGTGAAGCAACGTAACTAACTCTCTTTGAACTGTTTGAAAAATTCATGTTTTCACTTGTTCAGAAGCATGTACCGAAACTTCCGGTCATTCGGTACAACCGCTGGAACATGGAAATTGTTGTAATATTTTAAAAACTTGCACTAAATATTGTCCTTTTGCTAGTTACCTTGCTAGATATCAGCCTGTTAGCATTGTTTGAAAATATCATCATTCGGTGTAACCAAAAGTGTCATTCTGTAAAACTGAAATTTTGATTAAACTGAATTACTTTTTTGGTGACAAATTTTTTATATCCTATAAAAATGACAAAAGCAGTATTAATTGATTATAAACTGATTATAATTGATTATAAAACCACATAATCTCATCTGCATCTGCATCTGCATCCATTTAGCACAAAGCGAATTAATAATTATATTTATAGGGAATTTTGACAGAATCACTTATTTTGTGGCCAAACAAGTGAATCGTCCAGCGTTCAATTGAGGGCCGTAACTATCAACCCTGCAGTGGATATTAATATCGAATTATAGTGAAAACATATAATCTTAATCTCCATCTTATCCAATTTTACCAGTGTTAGTCTTAACTTCATCTTTTGTTCATGTCATGAGTTTTTAAACTCAGAGACAATTTCTGCTTCTCTCACATAAATGACATATTATGTTATTAGTCACATGGCCGCTCTAGCAGGGTATGATTTAGACATGAATTTTACAATAAAATACGGTACATTTTACACAGATGTGATTCATACCACAATTAGTGAAATGGCGAACCATTCACACTGATACCAAGCGCTCCATAATTCCTATGAACTATTAAATGGTTATTAAATAGCATTTAAATCATGATAGGCAAATGTGTGGGTTACAGACATTATGTATGGCTATGGAATTAAATATCATTTGATTATGAGTCCATCTAGTTTTGGAATGATCTGATCTTTTGATTATAAATGTGCTTGTCTCATATACTTAGCTGATGCCAAAAGAACAATATCTTCTGGTTTAGTGTTAATTCTTTGGTGAGTTTGATCGAGTCATCTCTGTCTGATTCGCTCTCAGTTCCTACAAATGCAAGCCTGCTCGTGGTGTAGATCCTGTGCTCTCCAGCATTCAGGGATAACATTAGCACTTCTTGTGTGACCTCCAGTCTTACAGCGCCTCTCCTCGCTCTGTTTTCCTGCATGTGTGTGTTTTATCTCAGTGGCAGCGCTCAATGAGGCAGAGAGAATCTGGAAGGTTGTGAGTCGTTGAGCTGCACAGGAAGTTAAACAATGTGTCCATTTATGCACTCTGTGTGTGTGTGTGTGTGATTGATGGTTAATGGACCTGTAATATTTGTTGTGTGACCGATGGCTGCAGGGATGTAAGGATGTGAGTTGTTGTATGGTGCTATGGTGTCGTCTGTGTTGAAGTAACATTGCGTGTTATAATTTGTATAATATAATGTCCTAATTTGTTTACTGATTATGAATACTGACGACAGCGGCAGAGAGATTCGACTCGATCAAATAAAACATTTTCTGTGTGAATATATTGTGAAATGTAATTCCTGTGATCAAAAATGAATTTTCAGCATCATCACTCCAGTGTCACATGAGTGAAATTATTCTAATTTGCTGCTCAATAAACATTTCTTCTTATTATATGACACGTTTTTTTTTTTCTGTTCCATTTGTTGGCACTTGAGCTGCAGAAACCCTGTAAATTAGTTCTGACATTTCTAATGCAATGCACTATAAATTTGACCTCTGATTTTTTTTTGTTAGTACAAAATAGCTTTAATTGTTTGGTCAGCTGACATTTATCAAAGCTAAAAGATTAAAGCGGAAACTAATTAGATGCGGTGAGGGCGCTGCGGTCTTATCTGCTGTTGAGGGACGACACATTAGCTCTATCTTGAGCGATTGACTGACAGCTAACCTAAGCTCTCCTCTCTGCAGGTGCGTGTGTTCCCTTACCTGATTGGTCGGGAGTCTGCCTTTGCTGATAATCTGAAATGGATGGCTTGCGCTAATAAAGGTTAGGACTTCCTCATGCTTTTTTATGTGCTGATTATTGAACTTTTGAAAGACTGACCTGATCTCCACACGTGTGTATTGTGAAAACAGTTAAAGTAACAGGGCTGGGTATGTTACTCTTAAAATGTATTTCACTACAGATTACAAAATACATGCTTTAAAAAGTAATTTGTAACGTATTTCGTTACATTACTCAAGTTTAGTAACTTAATCTAAATACTTTAGAATACTTTGGAATACTAATAAGTGTGAAACAAACACAAAAAAGATCATTGCAAGTTTTTATCTCACAATTCTGACTTTTTCCCTCAGAATTGTGAGATATAAAGTTGCAATTGCGAGTTATAAAGTCAGAATTATGAGATATAAACTCACAATATTGAGAAAAATCAAAATTATGAGATATAAACTCACAATATTGAGAAAAGTCAGAATTATGAGATATAAACTCACAATATTGAGAAAAGTCAAAATTATGAGATATAAACTCACAATATTGAGAAAAATCAGAATTATGAGATATAAACTCGCAATATTGAGAAAAGTCAGAATTATGAGATATAAACTCACAATATTGAGAAAAGTCAAAATTATGAGATATAAACTCACAATATTGAGAAAAGTCAGAATTATGAGATATAAACTCGCAATATTGAGAAAAGGCAAAATTATGAGATATAAACTCACAATATTGAGAAAAGTCAGAATTATGAGATATAAACTCACAATATTGAGAAAAGTCAGAATTATGAGATATAAACTCACAATATTGAGAAAAGTCAGAATTATGAGATATAAACTCACAATATTGAGAAAAGTCAGAATTATGAGATATAAACTCACAATATTGAGAAAAGTCAGAATTATGAGATATAAACTCACAATATTGAGAAAAGTCAAAATTATGAGATATAAACTCGCAATATTGAGAAAAGGCAAAATTATGAGATATAAACTCACAATATTGAGAAAAGGCAAAATTATGAGATATAAACTCGCAATATTGAGAAAAGTCAGAATTATGAGATATAAACTCATTCTAAATTCACAATTACAAGAAAAAAAATTTGTATTGCAAGTTCATAATTCCATAATTCAGAATTGTGAAATGCAAACTCACAATTGTGAGGGAAAAAAACAAATTGTGAGAAAAAGTTGCAGTGACGAGTGAATTATAAAATGACTCACAAAACATGAAACTTAACTCCTCTTTTTCAGACGGTCAGAGTCAGAGAATCACCAATCGCTGTTTAAATGACATTAAAACTCAAAGTAATCACTTTGGTAATCTAAAACACTTTTCAGATGTAACTGTAATCTGATTACCACCCATTTAAAATGAAACTGTAATGAAATACAGTGACTCAAATTTTGTATTTTAAATAAGAAACTAAGTTACTTGTATTTCATTACTCCCCCACCCTGTATATGAATCATTTTAACACATTATGAATAATCATACTTTGATAACTTATGTCATAGTTTGTGTTGCTGTGCGGCTCTTTCTGTAGGTTGGCTGTTTGTCTGTGTGTTTTGCGCTTAAGCTTTCATATGTTAACGTAGAATTAGCATTTAAACAAAATCCCTCGCATTAATCATCACATTTAATTTCAAATGTCTGCATGCACATGTCAATGAATATTTGTAATAGTTTTCTGTGTTGTCAGGTTATTTTACCCAGATCTCCACACTGGCAGATGTTCAGGAGAACGTGATGGAGTATCTGCATGTGCTCAGTCGGCCGAAGGTCATTGATCGAGAGCATGACATGGTGTGGACGGAAGCCTACGTCGATAACACTGTGAGTGATTTAACATTTTGATGTTTACATGTGAGTGGGATCCACGTATAAAACATTTCTGTGCCCTATGAACCCCATGTGCACAGAAATGAGTTAGAACTGTGCCTTTCTGCACTGTACTGGTTTAAATGATTAATGCTGATCATTCTGGAACTGTCCAGCCTCGCCCTACTGCAGAACAATCTCTTAAAAATGTCATTTTATGGTTATGTGTTGCACCAGATGTGTCAGTTATTGCATGTATACCTATACATAAGATGCTCTTATTTGTGGAACTACTATCACGCAATGTGATTTGCGGTAGTCAGTTTTCTGGTATTTGCACGTTATTTAACACCGGAACTTTCTGCTCCCATCGAGGCTTTTATGGGATTATGGTCTCACACTAATTTGCCCTGTTTAGTAAAGCCAGGGCTTGACATTAACTTTTTTGCTCCTAAGTTACTGTGGTTAGTTTTCCAAAGTTTCTAGCCACTCAGCATTCTCTCTGGCCACAATTTTGACATCGATACCATGGGGGAAAACTCCCATATAGATATTTTTAATATTGTTGACTCTTCGCAAAGCCCCACCCCCTTTAGTTACTGTTGCTATGTCCGCTCTCACGCCACACATCATGTTCTCACGAAGTGAAAAATACATCGCGGAGCAAAGAGGACACTGACGACGTATGAAACGGTTTCATATTTAAAATATTGTAATGTTTTAAAGAAGTTGAGTCAATAAATAGCGTCTAGTGTGTGTTTAATGTGTGGTGACAGATCGCTGTAGCTCCTCGTGAACCGATCATCTCTTCATACTAGTTCATTTATAGCATCAAATAAACATGAATGAACATCAGAAGGAATGTTGTTTCAAGACGTGATTCAAGTTCGCCAACGTTAATCTACTAACTTCCCTGACTGCTTTGATGCACAAAATGGCGGATTCGAGGTTGTGATTGGTCAGATCGCCTGTCAATCAAACTGCAGACGAAGGGTCAATTGCGCAGCAGGTTTATTAGGGTGCTGTCACTTTAAGAGTTGATGCATTATACTGTTACACATGCGTTTTCTGTTTGTTCATTTAAAACATAACTGACTGTGTTTCCGTGAATACTTTTGACATTATTTTGTGTGTATTTGACTGTTTAAGCGCAATAAGCAGCAAAAAAAAACTCAATTTAGTACTGAGAGGTGGCTTTCTGTGTGCGCACTAATACAGGCAATCCCACGCCGAAATTCAAGCCCTGAAACACCAAGAATATTGATCCAAATGTAACGAGTGAGTGAGGGGATGCGGGTGTGTGTGTCAAACTCTCTGCCTGAGAAATGAGAGAGAGAGAGAAGGCAGTATCGATGCCACTGCTTTCAGAAGTAATCACGAGTCGTAATATGTGTGTGCACACTCATGGTAATTTGTGTTTTGTCTTTGTAGCGTCCACAGGCTCAAAAGGTAAAGGTTTTATTGTGATTTAATGGTGTTTCTATATCGCTCATTAACCTATTGAGTGCATCTGCTTTGTTATGCTGTATTGTGTGCAGTGCAGTTTGGACAAGTTTTCATTCTCTTTTGATTTTTTTATGTAGTTTGTGTCATGCTACCATACTCGATTTCACAATCATCTGTACATTTGGAGTATCTGCTTTCTCTGTAGTATGGATTCCAGTTCGTGGCAGTCTTTGTACATGTGTGGAAGAGACAAGAGATGATTTACCCATAGTTTCTTTACACAAATCAGTTAAAATCTGTTAAAAAGAGCATGTGTGCATTTCAAAACAAAAACATTTAGAGATATGAAAACCAAGAAAAGTGCCAAATAAAAGCATAATCATTAGCAGTTTGTTCAATAACAGAGCTCTTTCAATACAATTGATAATGAGATGCTATTTTTAAAGATTTTCATTTTCAGCCACTGAGTGCACATTATAAAAGCATAAAGTATTGTTGACAATAATGATAGCTACACTTTCAACAATTGCTGAAAGAGAGTTAATTCAACCAAAGTCAATAGCCAAGTGCCCAACCGATGGGAACACTAATCACCATAACAGTGATTTCTAACAACTTTTGTACATGTACCAGATGAAAAAAATAAAGCCAAACTGGTTTATAATAAATGAATATGGTAATGCTGTTTTTGGAGTTGTTTAAGCATCCTTTTATTTGCAGTTGATTTCATCTAAGGTGGTGTCGTTGTTGTGTGTCTGGATATCTTTTTTTGTTCTTGTTTTTCCTCTAATCTTCAGTCATTCTGCTTGTTAACAGCAGGTGTTCATCACTAATGCTCAATCATCACCAGCAATGCTGGATTTTTCAGCAGGGATGTCAAATAACACACTGCAGTTAAAATTAGTATCAAGTACTTTAGTGTGTTACTTTATTATGTACTTCTCATGATAAAACTTAATGACTCGTTACAAATTGCACTTTGAAAAGTGTTCTTAATTGTGTTAAGAAAGTGTACTCTTTAAGTGAATATTATCTTTTCTTAAATACACATTTTAAGATTTGAAGTACACAACCAATGCACATTCAATACAATTAAGCAAACTTATTTTCCACTGGGAGTTCAGCTCTGATAAAGGCCGTGTTTTAAATGCATATTAATCATCGAGCAAACATACGAGCCCGAAGGGCTTCAGTGATATATCGGATGACTAGTGTCTAATTCAGTCTGACTCTGTGCTTTATTAACTATCACTCTTAGCGTGAGTGTTTTGATGAGGCTGTGAGTGTGTGTGTAGGGTTCTCTGAGTCTGAGCTATTGTTGTGCCTCCAAATTTGCTCCACAGCATGATCATTCATCATTTTACAGCCCATTTACTCCTGCAGGGATATCGAGAGAGCAGAGCAAACAAGGGAAGGAAATATATAGCACAGTTTAAGCTGATTTGTCTGATGCGTAGTTCATTGCCCCACTTCTGACTTCTTCTGAGAATGTATGCTTGTACTTGTTTTTGTTTTTTTGTTTTTTACAGATCATGAATTAATCAAATGAGTGTTTGTGAATGTGCATGAATCGTGCATATGCATGTGTGTTGCTGCCATCAGGGAGAAGTAGGCTGTGACGTTTTCCGATTTAGATGCAGATGATGAAGCTCTTCTCCAAGTCGACCACAGAGTCCCTAGCCAGCTGAGCCACATCCATCCACACCTGAGCATGAGCTCACATTATCACATGGTGCACATGAGTCTCTGCGTTCAGGGATTCATTAGCATTTTATTTCAGAGAATTTCAAATTTGAGTAACTGTATTTCATTTCAGTTACATTTTAAATAGGTGGTAATTAAATTACAGGTACATCTGAAAAGTAGTTTAGATTTACAAAGTGAATAGTTTGAATTTTATTGTCATTTATTTCATTTAAATATTAATGTGATAACTGTGATGGGCAATAAATGTAAACAGAAATTGAAACTAACAGTAATTCACCTAATTCACATTTCTGTTAATCCGTTTCATACCCCTTGCAGCATTTTAATCATTTTAACAAAATAAGAGGGGTCATAAAAATTACTATGATACTAAAATGAGCTATTTCACATAACAGATGTATTTATAAAATTTTAGTCCATTGTTATTGTAAATAAAAAAAATGCAATTGTGACTTTATCTCGCAATTCTGACTTTTTTCAGGAAAATTGTGAGTTTATATCTCAATTCTGGCTTTTCTCACAATTCTGACATTTTTTATCAAAATTGAGAGTTTATAACTCAGAATTGCAACTTTATATCACTTTTATATTATAATTCTGAGAAAAAAATTAGAATTTTGAGGAAAAAAGTAACCTACCCAGGGCTGCTTATAACTGACATATAAATGTATTTAATGTTATATCTTTAAAAGATACTGAATTTAGATGTTTGTTTTTTAAACATGTGGTAAAAGGAGAATCCGGGGTGACGTGACCTCAGATATCTTACGACACATGTTCTTGTAAGCTAATGTGAAGGGCGAGCAATGAATCACCAGCTTTTGAGGATGTCGACAGCTCAAGTTCATCAGGAAGTTTTAGGGCAGCTGAGATTTAAAAAAAAAAAAAAAAAAGGTCTGGCAAAAAAAGGGTCTTGCCTAGATGGTGTTTACAAAACCTGAAATACACTGACCAAGGTTGTTTCCAGGTGAAATGTCCACTCAGAGGCGCTCAGTCCGGTTGAGGCTATAATAATGCAAAATAAATAGAATAAAAACTAAGCTGACTAAAACCAATAAAATAAGTGGTTAAGTGGTTATAAGTCATTATTATGAGATACTAAGTTGTTATTATGAGATACTAAGTCATTATTATGAGATACTAAGTCATTATTATGAGAAAGTTTCTAAAAAACATCAAAAAAAAATTTTTTTGATGAAGTTAAAGATGCTAAGTCATTATTATGAGATGTTAAGTCATTATTATGAGATGTTAAGTCATTATTATGAGATACTAAGTTGTTATTATGAGATACTAAGTCATTATTATGAGATACTAAGTCATTATTATGAGAAAGTTTCTAAAAAAAATCAAAAAAAATTTTTTTTGATGAAGTTAAAGATGCTAAGTCATTATTATGAGATGTTAAGTCATTATTATGAGATGTTAAGTCATTATAATGAGATGTTAAGTCATTATTATGAGATGTTAAGTCATTATTATGAGATGTTAAGTCATTATTATGAGATGTTAAGTCATTATTATGAGATGTTAAGTCATTATTATGAGATACTAAGTCATTATTATGAGATGTTAAGTCATTATTATGAGATACTAAGTCATTATTATGAGAAAGTTTCTCATTATTATGACTTATGGAATTTTTTTTTCTCAACAGTGGCAGGAACGGGCTTCCATAAGGAACAGAACTTGTATAGGCTCCTCTCATACTTTTTTTTTTTTTTTTACTGTATTAAATAAAAACAAGAAAGCAAGTGAACGTTAGATAAGTTGTTATAAGTGTCATTTTGATAAATAGTGTGATTGTCATGTTGTTGTGTAGTAATATCCAGCCGGTGAGATGTGTGATGCAGAATGAATGAAATAATACTTTTAACGTACACAGACAACTAGAAACACAGAACAACTTGATTTGTGATCTGAGTTAGCTTTGTGGCACTTTTAATGTCGAGTGTTTCATCTGGAGACAGCACATGCAACAGTGTATTTCACATTTTGCAAAAATATATAAAATGTCCGTTTAAATGGCATTCATTCACCTCTTTACTATGTGTTGTTGTGTATTTGTATAGCTGGAGGATGCTCAGGGTCCTGTGCTCATGACTACTGTGGCCATGCCTGTGTTCAGCACCAAGAACGAGACTGTGAGTGACGCTAAACATTGACTTCATTAATGTTAACCAGTGGTGTTTCTGTATAATGCTCAACAGACTAAGGGTGTCTAATCATGTTCCTGGAGATCTACCTTCCTGCAAAGTTCAGCTCCGACCAGTGCTCGATTTATAAGCGAATAATTGCCGCATCCAAAGCAACGACACTGACCATACAACTTCAGTTTTCCCAGAACATACAATGACAATGATACATAAACTAAACGGTGATGGCACAACAAGTTCCACAAGTTTCTGCTCAGCCCTAACTAAGCCTAGTTTATTATTCTGTCACGTATAGCTCGGTTGAGACCAAATATTATTCGGTCGATCAGTGATATTCTCTCTCGCCATCTTCCATCTTCTCAGAATCTCTTTTGATCAGAAACACCATCAGCTTCACTCGCAGATATGAAAAATCAAAATGATCTTTTTGACATTTTGCAGATATTAATCCAATAGCAAAACATAACATCTGCATCTCCATCTCACACGCATTCATACAGTGTCACCATGTAATGCCATGTAATTGTTTAAAAGCAAAAATACCGGAACACAAAAATCCAAAATCTGATTGTAACAAAGTTCTTAAGAACGGGAAGAAGGAGGCGGGAACCGGCAAACGTTCAACAAGTTTAATCATAAAATAAACAAACAATAAAACCAAAAAGCATAAGGGCGGCAGTTCCTCACGGCGACTGCCGCCCACACCAACAAAATAAAACACAACATAAATTCCAGGCCTGGTCCTCTCTCGTCCTTCACTGTCGTCGCTCCTCCTTTATGCTTCCGGAGCTCCTCCGTGAGAGATACGAGACCGGTGCGCCGAGCACCTGAAGCTCGTTAACACTCGCGTCACCGGCCTCGCGCCGTTCCCTCACGGCTCTCGCCCGCCCTGCTCGTCACATACCCCCATCGCCCCTCGCAGGCCGGGGGGTACCCACGAGGCTGCGCCTACTCCCCCCGGGGGCCAGTCTCGGCGGCCACAGCGCCTGGGGGTAAGGACAGACGAGACGAGAGAAAAGGAGACGGAAGCACAAGGAGCGACAAGGACGAGAGAGTGGAGAGAGGAAAACAAAAAAAAAAATTCTTGGTCCGGCTCCCCGACACACTGCCGCTCGGTCCTCAGCCCGCTGAGAGGCTCTTCCTCGCAGTGCCATGCGATGGCACTGGACGCTCGGTGGACGGCCCAATCCTCCTCCGCCCCCTGGCGGCCGGCGATGGCTCCTCCGCATGAGGGCAGCCGGCAGCGAGCCCGCTGTTCCCTGCTCCTCCCCGCTCCGGCGGCAGGCAGCAGGCCTCGGCCCACGGCGGACGGCGGCTCCTCCCCGTTACGGCGGCAGGCAGCAGGCTTTGGCCCACGGCGAACGGCGGCTCCTCCGCTCCCTCCTGGACGGCCGCCACCCCACCTCGTCCCAGGGGCGCGACAGCGAGCTTTCCGTCCCACCGATTTCTCATTCGCTCCAGTACCACCGCTTCGGGCAGCCACTCGCGGTCTTCTCTCCCGCGCTGCCCGACCTCCTCAGCACCGCGATCCCCCTCAGCAGCGAGGGCTCTTCGACAGCATGTCCCTCCTTCCTCCCGGGTTTCGGCACCAGTGTAACAAAGTTCTTAAGAATGGGAAGAAGGAGGCGGGAACCGGCAAACGTTCAACAAGTTTAATCATAAAATAAACAAACAATAAAACCAAAAAGCATAAGGGCGGCAGTTCCTCACGGCGACTGCCGCCCACACCAACAAAATAAAACACAACATAAATTCCAGGCCTGGTCCTCTCTCGTCCTTCACTGTCGTCGCTCCTCCTTTATGCTTCCGGAGCTCCTCCGTGAGAGATACGAGACCGGTGCGCCGAGCACCTGAAGCTCGTTAACACTCGCGTCACCGGCCTCGCGCCGTTCCCTCACGGCTCTCGCCCGCCCTGCTCGTCACACTGATATATTTCAAGATTCGGCTCAAATTAAGCACAAAACCAAAGCAGCTTATTAAGATCTTCAGGAGCACTTGATAAATACAGGAAAAGGTTGGATCTCAACTCCGTAGGTAGATCTACAGGAACACCTGTACCAGACAAAGGAAATAAGAAAATGTACGTAAGAAAAAAAAGATGTCCCTAACACACACATGTTTATTGCTTTAAGAGAAATAAAGGAATTCTTCTTGGAGTGGTTGGCACAGATGTTCCAGTGTCTGAAATACTGAAGGCTATCCCCAAATACAAGGTACACAATCAACCTATAATTCTTATAGAAGTCTTAAAGTTCTCCATTTATCAGAACCCTGTTGAGTGTTTCTTGCACTAGTGTTATATGTATCTATACATGAAAGATTCCAAAGACAAACTTTTTTCTCTAGAATGATGTGCCCTGGTTAATTGAGAAGATCCTAAATGTGCATTAACAAAATCAACAGTTTAAATTTCCATTACATGTTGACTGAAGACCTCACAAAATGGCTGCAGTTTTCCTTCCTGTGTTTGCCATATTTCCTATTGATATGCAGGTTTCCCTTTTAAATAGTCATTAGACTTTAGTAATGTCATAGACATGAACCAGGATTTGTTACTTGCTAGTTTGGTGAAGTGGTGAAGAAGAGCATATACCACAACAAAATGTAAACTAAAGAAAGATTAGAGAGATTATGCACTGGGATAAAAAACACCCAACCAAAAAACCTGTTGTTCCACCAATAAATGAAGAATAACACCATTAATCAGTCAAATTAGATTAGATTAGATTAGATTAGATAGTACTAGTACAAATACAGAGACAATGAAGTAAGGTAGTGGTAGAACAGACCCATACAATGCACATACACGCACTTTATACAAAGTGTTAAATACAGATGAGGCTGACCAGCAGGGAGCCACTAATTTCAATCACTATCTGTCCTGATACCACACTCACACACACACACCTACACACTTGAGTGGCTGAGATAGATGATAATGTGCATGGTAAGTGTGTTAAGTGCTACGACTCGTTGAACTGCTCTCACTTAAAATGGAAGTGCTTTGCTCAAGGCTTGCTTTCTTTTTGAGGAAAGGAAGAAAATCTACCATCCCCCATAGCGCCCTGGACTGCATGCAGTGTATTCCGCCATTGGAGTTTGCATGTGAGGGGTTGTGTTCATGTCTGGAAGCCCATGATGCGATCTCTTTTGGCTTATATATGTTTATGTCTACGGATGCTTCAGACCCTGAGTTCCACAATGTGGCTTGCCGGTTCCCTCTTAACCGAGCCTGTTGCTGTGTCCGTATCAGAAATGGCAGTGGAGGAATTTCTGATAGACTTGTGGTCAACTGATCCTATTCAAATATTAGTGCCCACCATGTAATGCCGTCTTGCTCCACTGGTTCCATCCAGCTCCTTGTCTCCACTGGTTCCATCCAGCTCCTTGTTTCAACTGGTTCCATCCAGCTCCTTGTCTCCGCTGGTTCCATCCAGCTCCTTGTCTCCGCTGGTTGCATCCAGCTCCTTGTCTCCGCTGGTTCCGTCCAGCTCCTTGTCTCCACTGGTTCCATCCAGCACCTTGTCTCCGCTGGTTCCATCTAGCTCCTTGTCTCTGCTGGTTCCGTCCAGCTCCTTTTCTCCGCTGGTTCCATCCAGCTCCTTTTCTCCGCTGGTTCCATCTAGCTCCTTGTCTCCACTGGTTCCGTCCAGCTCCTTTTCTCCACTGGTTCCATCCAGCTCCTTGTCTCCGCTGGTTCCATCTAGCTCCTTGTCTCCCCTGGTTCCGTCCAGCTCCTTTTCTCTGCTGGTTCCATCCAGCTCCTTGTCTCTGCTGGTTCCGTCCAGCTCCTTTTCTCCACTGGTTCCATCCAGCTCCTTTTCTCTGCTGGTTCCATCCAGCTCCTTGTCTCCACTGGTTTTATCCTGTTGCCTGGCTCTGCGTCTACAACTGGTTCTGTCCCATCGCCTGGCTTCGCCTCATTCTCCTGATCTGCCTGCTCTACTCAGCCATCCAGCTCCACTGATGCGACAATAGCCTACTGGGGCCGGTTGCACCAGCTGGACGTACACCCGGTTGTATGACTAAGCTTAACGTAAAGTGCATTTTAAGTCATGCATAGAATTAATACCCATTGCACCATCTGTGTCAGGGTTCTGCCCTGGCAGCCTTGTCTGTGTTGTCTTTGTTTCAGGTCTCTATGATTGTGCTGTGTGTCTGACCCTTAACTGCTGCGCATCCTGACTGGTGCAACGATCATACTCGATTTTCAAGCCTCTGGTTCTGTGAGTCTCCACTGGCGGCAAGACTTTCCTTTGGTGCTACCTCTATTGCACTCACGTCATAGCCATCTTCCCTGCCATTGTGTCATCTGCCCTGCCCTACTGTTTGAACTGTTTCACGCCTCACTTCCCTGTTGTCTCAAGTCTTCAGTCTTGTAAATAAACAGCCCTTGTTTGCTCATTTGCATCTGGGTCCTCCCTCATTCTGTATCCTTGACAATCTGGGCGTAGCGCACGTCTGAGACTAAATCTTACGCCTAGTCAAAGGTAGGCGTACGGTAAGAAGTCTTGACTTGTTTCCATGATGAAAATAAAGTCAAATAAAAAGGTTGAGATGATGGCGCGTCTGGTGTACAGGTTCCACGATCAGCGGGCTGTCGTCGTGTTTTTCAGAGCTGTCATCGGTAATAAAGGCGGGTCGGGATTATCTGCTGCATTTGAAAGCGTTATTAAAATATAACTTGCTCCAAAAATTTGTACACCATGTAAAAAAAATCTTTTTTTTATTTGTTACTGAATTGTTTTGCTTGCATACCAAAATATGCATATACTTACTGAATTGCTAAATTTTTCTTGTTTTACAATAAGAGTAATTTAACTTTCTTCTATTCATCTATTCGTCTATTCGTTGGAGCCAATAAATTCACATTTGTAACCATAGTAATATGAACGGTGTCTCAACTAACAGTTCAGTAGAACGTATCAGCGCACATCGTCTACGCCATGCGTAGCTGCGCCTAGTCGTAGTTTTCAATGGTACAACGGGTGTAAGTATTCATCGTAAAGCTGGATGTAACAAAGTCCAGCATAGAGCTTACACCCAGTTTTTTTACGTCCAGCTGGTGCAACTGGCCCCTGGTCACCCAGATCCACTGTAGTTTTCAGAGTTTGAACTCTTCAACTTCACATTGTCCCTTTGAGCTTAGGACAGCACCTTGGCTCTTCAACCTAGCGGTTCCACTGTGGTTCCTCAAACTATCGGCTCTACCACAAACTTCAGGGCCTGTGGCAATCCACTCATTCGGCTTCACCGGGGTCCTCTATCTCTCCAGCTCCACTGTTGCCCTCACTCCTACCGGCTCCACCTTGGTCTTCCGAGCTCCCAGCGCTACCTCAGTCCTCAGATCATTCGGCTCCACCTTGGGCCTCCAGTCCAAGATTCTCCTGATTCTCCTGCCCTTCAGTCTCCCTGACTTCACTTCAGTCTTCAAGCTCCGCCATGGACTGCACCGCTAAATGTTCCAACGTGGGTCTTCCTCCCTCCATCTCCGTAAGGGCATCCCATTCTGCTGGTTTCACCTTGGCCTCCTCTTCCAGCTCCAGCTTTCCAGCTAGTAGTTGCTATGCGAGTAAACCTCACTCCTCTGCCCGCTAAGAGCAAGTAGGACCCGGGTAGAGGGGTTACATTGGTGCCGTGACCCGGATGGGAATGAGGTTTAGGGGGGTGAGTGTAACGTAGACCAGCTAGTAGTTGCTCAGAGCGAGCCGAGTAGGACCCAGGTAGAGGGGTTACAAATGCATTCCACGATTGACTGTAAATGAGGGGCAGGTTATAGTCTGGGAAGAATACACAGTGTGAACATTGAGGTAGAGTTTGATGGTTGTGCGGAAGGGGAGGGAGAGCTTGGTGGAGAAGTGACAGTTCTACAGCCGGATTTTGGATTTCTCTCCCTCATCAACCATATTGCCATTTGCTAACAGTTTGCAACTACATGTCAACTAGCAGGCATTAGATTATCTGTAGACTGTCTGCTTAATATCTGCTAACACTTTATTTTGATGCTCCCCTAACTTACTATTAGGGGATAACTAACTTTGCAACATTGCAGTACATGGTCAACTTATTCTACTAACCCTAACCTAACAGAGTCTAATAGTACTCTGAGAGTAGTTGATATGTAGTTGCTTCTAGCTAGTAGAATGTCTAAATTGGACTATTAAAATAAAGTGTAACCTAAAAAGTCACTATTATTGATCAGAAATGTGAAAAACCAATAGGGCCCATTATAATCAATGAAACCGTCTACACTGAAAGTGGCGCAGCACAACATGAGTCACTGACAGTAAAGAGAGGCTCTGATCTGCTCTATTCTGTTCACAAAGGACAAATGCATGTAACTTGCATGTCAGCAAGTAACATAGAGTAGCATCATATCATGCATGATCTTGGAAGGTTTTAAATATTAAAATCGACATATCATATTGTAGTTGATGTTACTGTTCAGTCAATCAACATTTGTTTCTATAGCACAACAAAAGTTGCCTAAAGTGCTTTACACGTGACCATACAAACAAGTGTTTACCTCATCGGTTGCAATGAGTAGAGTAGAGATGAGTCTTCAGCTGAGATTATAGATGACATGGACTAAAAGTCCCTGAACTCACAGGGTCTTTAAAAGGCTGTGGACTACCACAGTTTAACAATGTGACAGAATCTCTGAATTTTGATTGCTGCTTCTGCTGTGTGTGTGTGTGTTCACAGCTGGGAATCCATGGTTATGCCTTTGCCATCACCAACAACGGATACATACTCACCCATCCAGACCTGCAGCCTCTGGTAATGTATCGCTTGTGATGATGATAGTGAAGAAGCAGTCCTCCAGCGCACGCTGAGACTGATGGGAGAATGCATCTCATTAGAGTCATTGTGCTGTGAGCCGACAGCTGTGACAGCAAATGAGTGTTTGACAGATGATGAGATGGGAACACCACTTACATCAACAGCTCAAGAATCAAACCTCCTTCATGATCTCACTGCTGTGTGAACTGTGTCAATAAACAAAGCTGTGAGGGAAAGTAATCAGAAGAAGCAGGGTTCGAGCAAGAAGGCAATGAAAACAGTCAAGACGATCAAAAGTTTATTTATATATAATTTTTAGATTTATGCATGAATCTTCCCTGCTGAAAAATCCAGAATATAGCAGCATGAATTCCATGTTTGTCAAGGCTGGTTTATGTTGATTAGAGCGGGTATAGTGCTGGGATAATGCAGGTCCAGCAATGCTGGATTTTCCAGCAGGGTCGCCAAGCCTGTTAAGAATATATAGGTTATATTTCATCCTATCAAAATCAAACGGAAGAAGAAAATATATTTTGCAGTGTAAAAAGACTTTTTAAGAGACAAACACACACACACACACACACGTTGTGTTTTCATGGTTTATGGGGACATTCCATAGGCGTAATGGTTTTTCTACTGTACAAACTGTACATTCTGTCCCCCTACACTACCCCTACCCCTAAACCTACCCATCACACAAAATGTTCTGCTATTTTACATGTTCAAAAAAGATCATTCTGTATGATTTATAAGCTTGTTTTCTCATGGGGACCAACAAAATGTCCCCACAAGATCAACATTTACTAGTATTACTATACCTGTGGGGACATTTGGTCCCCATAATGCAGGGAATACTCACACACGCACACACACACACACTCATGCACACACATATATATACTGGATTGTGTAAAATGTATTTCACAACAGATTACAAAAATACATGCTTTAAAAAGTAATTTAGAATACTTTGGAATACTAATAAGTATGTAACACAAAAAAGGCAATTGCGAGTTTTTATCTCACAATTCTGACTTTTCTCTCAGAATTGCGTGATATAAAGTGTGAGTTATAAAGTCATAATTGTTTGATATAAACTCCCAATATTGAGAAAAGAAGTAAGAATTCTGAGATATAAACTCAATTTTGAGAAAAGAAGTCAGAATTGTGAGAAATAAGTCAAGGAAACACTTTATTTTACAGAGTTATTGTTAAATGTATTACATGTAGTTGCTATAGTAATAACTATAAATGATGCACTAACCCTAAACCAAACCAAACCCTAATCCTAAACCTGTAGTAAGTACTTGTAGTTACTTAATGTTACTCAGCATTTAAATATGAATTACAGTGTAACAAAGACACCTTAAAATAAAGTGTTAGAATTGTGAGATATAATAATTGTGAGAAATTTTTTTTCTTTATAAACTTTATAACTTGCAATTATGAGTTTATATCTCCCAATTCTGACTTTATAAAACCCAATCGTGAGTTTAAATCTTGCAATTCTGAGAAAAACAGTCAAAATTGTAAAGATGTAAACTCACAATTGTGAGGGAAAAAAGTCAGAATTGGGAGATAAAAACTCGCAATGATCTTTTTTACAAATACAACACTTCACGAACAACGATCACAAAACATGGGAACAGTCGTGGATCGTCCACTAATGACCGGACAGTAAAGATTCAAGAGTAGGTACATTTTTGAATGGGGCAATTTTTATAAATTCAGTCTTTATTCAGTCTTTATATAGCTTATTCAGGACAGTACTAAACAAAAAATAAGATTAAATTTTATAATCCCTTTTATTTTGTTAAAATTATTCAAATGCTGCATTTTCTGCAGCGATATGAAGCTAATGAGCAGAAATTAGGATGCTTTTACAGTGTCAGAGAATCACCAATTGCTGTTTATATTAATGTTTAAATGAAATAAATGATATTAAAATTAATCTAATCTAAAATACTTTTCAGATGTAACTGTAATTTGATTACCACCCAATTAAAATGTAACTGTAATGAAATACAATTACTCAAATTTTGCATTTTAAATGCGTAACTAAGTATTTTGTTACTCCCCAAACCTATATATATATATACAGGAGATGTCCCTGTATCTACACACTCTCAAACTGCACGTTGCAACAGAAAAAACCCACTCCTTCATTCTCTCCCTCTCAAAAAGAAAAGCATCTTGACTCTTCCTTTAACATCATTGTGCCACTGGAGGGCAGTCTACACCTGTCACACACACACTGATCCACAGAACGATGATCTTAAAAGAAAAGAGAGAATAAAGCTGTGGTGCCGAGCGCTTGTCCTATCATGAGGACTAACGGCTTTAATAGTCTGATCTCTGTGGGCCATACGGTCATTACAGTTTTACATATTGTTTTGACATGTACAGAATGTACATTTTTTTAATGATTTGTAGAAGAAAGTCAGTGACTAGTGATGTCAGCATTTTATTATGATAATATTGTGTTTACTAATACACATCATGTTTTTCTGTGTCATGTGTTTTTAGTATGAAGAAGGGAAAAAGAGGAGAAAATCCAGCTACAGCAGTGTGGATCTGTCTGAGGTGGAGTGGGAAGACAAGGAGGATGAGGTATGCTTGTGTTTATATTTATTAATTTTTTTAATTATAAGTTCATAAAAGTTCTGGTGGAACATTTAAACCTGTTAATCACAACACTGCCACATAATTCAATCCAACGTCCCTCACCTTCATTTCTTTTGCTTCTATTATATATTAACATCGTAGTCTTTCTTAATTAAAAGAGGGAATTTTGTCTCAGATTTGTTTACCTTTATCTCACTGAAGCATCACATAAAAACATGAATCTTATTTAACCATTATTTAACAGTAAGTACAGTTTCTTTTTTATTTACCTTTTTCACATCTGAAAAAAGTTGCGTCTTCCTGAAACAAAACTTGGTATATCATGCCATCCTGTCTTCAGTGTACCTGAGCCGTTTCAGCACAGCGCCACCCACTGGACGAGATCATAAATAATAGTCATTAAACATGAACCTCTTGCAAGAAAATTTGTGAACCTTTTTGAATTACCTGGATGTCTGGATTGATTGCTCATTAAATGATTTTCATCTGAGTCACAATTGTAGACAAAACTGAATCTTAGTTAGAAACAGCTACTACATTTAAAAAAAAAAAAAATGGAATGAGTTGATTTAGTTAAGTATCTTAGATTGGAATTAAGGGTTGCGCTGGCATATTATTGAGTTACACAAAGTTGGAAAAGGCAACAGATGCATTACTATTGAGCTTTAAATAATTCATTAAACTATTTACTTGTAACAAAATTGTTGTTATGTTTGGTCCTGTAAAAGCCTGTTCACACCAAAAATCATAACTATGCATGTAATTTATAAAAAGATAGAGTAGTGGAATCCATGAAATCTTTAAAATCACTTTCAAAGCTTTTTTTTTTCTAGCTGATGCATGATAAAAACATTTAGAGCCAAACAAAATCTTTATTAAAGGAATTCTGCAATGTTCCTTATATTCAAGGTTTTTCCTGTTTTCCACTGGATATTCATTTTCTTTTAAAGCTGCAAAAATAAAACTGCCTTTAGTGCAGACCACTCATCATTGGATTTCCTGATCTGGATCTTAATACTAGATGCAAACAGGGTTGAAGAGACAGACACTTACTGTTTCCTGTTGATCTGTCTGCTTGTTTGCCCTGTGACCTAGTTTGCCTTCTCTGTCATCATTAGTTTATTCCTGTCAGCTGTTCGTCATTATTAGTTATGTCATCCACCTGTGTCCTGGTCATCAGTCCCTGTATTTGTTCTCTGTGTTTCCGTCACTCCTGGTCGGTTCTCGTCATTGATGTTGGAATGTATTGTATGTTGTTCACTCCATTTCCAAGTCATTAAAGTCTTCATGTTCATCTTCAACTCCGTGTACACAATTGGTTGTTGAGAACATAATCAAAGTCAGAATATTAAATGGATGTGAAGAAGTTTGTCTGGAAATCAAAATATCATCCGACTTACGGATGGGCTCTAATATCTCGGGTTAGTAAACAAGTACCCTAGAAATAACTTAGAAACACACTAAACATACCGACCACTTGTTTGAGAAATAATGAACCGTTTTTAGATTTCTCAATTTGATGATCAGATTTATCAATTTTTTGATTGATTGATTGATTGATTGATTTTTGTCCAGTTGCGTAATGCCATGGTGAACAGACAGACGGGAAGCTTCTCCATGAAAGTGAAGAAGACTGTGGATAAAGGGGCAAGAATCTCCCTCTACACACACACACACACACACACACACACACACACACACACTCATATGAGTCATAAAAATATTTCTGAAAAGATGTTCTCGTTCATTCTCTTCTAATGTTTGTGTGTTTGTTTATGACTGTCTCAGAAGCGTGTGCTTGTTCTACACAATGACTACTACTACACAGACATCAAAGGAACTCCCTTCAGGTGAGATTTATTTATTCAGTTATTTATTTATTTTCTTGTTTTTTGCCCTTATAGTGTATATAAAACCATGTAGAACATCAGAAACACTGGAGAATGAGACAGCAGTCCCAGTGAACCAGCTTATCTGCTTAATGCCGACTGCAGCAAGGCTCCAAAAACATTTTAAACAACATATATAGCCGGGTACAAAATTAGTGTTGAAATTCATTATCAGATCATTGACAGTGTTCAGGATATTTCTCTCTGATCTCCTTCACATAAAGATGGAGACAGTTCCCTTTCTGTCCGTCACTTCAATGTGTCGAAACCGACATATGGGGATTCGCTCTTGAGAGCGCCAATCACCTCTGAGAGTTTCAAAAAAGGCCAATGAAATTGGTGTGCAGGATTTGCATACCAGGCCACGCCCATGCATACTGGCATTTGAGGCCGGTAATTGCACCTCAGCTTTGCACTTTGGAGCTTAAGCAGTGCTTCTCATTGTGAGAAGCAAACCTGTCACCAGTCACCTCTGTTGATTCCACTGGAATTCTGACACGATTAAATGGTCTTCTCTGGTGTGCACAGATATGTGCGAGACGGTCCCCTGGGTGCTTTAGTGGTTTTTCAACAAGTAAAATTCCAGAAGGAAAAAACGTAAAAAAGCGAATTTCTTCTAAAAGAGCATTACATGGCAGTTTGCGTCTTTTTAAAGATATCATTCCGTCCATGTCCTACTGGATGTGGGCTATTTCTTTCTCCCTATGCACAAACACTGCTTAGGCCATGCCCACATTGAAGCAGTATTTGTGGGTGGCTCATGATCTCACTATGTGAGCATGACCACTGGAACTCTGCGGTCGCGATCTTTAAAAGACAGAGAGCCTCCACAGCCACTTCCCATCCTGGTCTTTCTACCTCCGGGTACAAGGCCTCGGTGGCAAGCACTGAGGGCAATCTGGGGGGCGAATTGGCAGTACTTTCGCTGGGTAAATCCCCATGAACCTCCCATTCCCCAGCATGCTCTTTTCCCCTGCTTGAGTTTTTGGATAGGTTAGGTGGCTCACCATTTGGAGCTCAAAGGGATGATGAGTTATCGCTAGCCGCAACGGAGGGTGGTCTTCTGAGCCTGCGCTGCTGAGTTGCTGCCATCTAAGTCTGACGCTGAGCTGGCAGCCATGCTTGCTGGGCTGCCGTGAGGATTGGACTTGAGTATGTTCTACCGCCCTCACCCAAGTGCTCACAGTTAGATGACTGGTTTCTGGGTGCAGAGTACCATCCAGTGTCATTCATCACGGAAGTGCACAAGGAACTCACAAAGATGTGGAATGTACCATTCTCGGGCAGAACATGCTTCGCTGGGTCCCTCGTCCTCAATACCCTCGATGGTGGGGCTGCGCGGAGGTACATGGACGTTCCCCAGGTTGAGTATGCGATTGCGGTGCATTTATGTCCAGGTTGCCTCTTCCCTCCATGCAATGGCTATCCTACAAGTATATCAAGTCAAAGTGTTGAAAGATCTGGACAAGAGTAGTCCAGACTCAGAGGTGCTGCAGGGCTTTGAAGCAGCCCTGAGACGGGAGACCTGAGGATGAAGTACTCTACTCACTCCACTTCTGCAGGGGAGCCTCACTCCCACCTGAGGGGGATGTGGTCTGAGTGAATTTTACAGCTTCAAAAAAAGTTTCTCAGTTAGTCACTCAAGGTGTTCGTGGCTCTGGTTTTCTCAATGGTCAGACACCAGAAGTCTGCATCAGAACATCGGTCGACTCTTTTGCCTTCCTGCATTCTGCTGCATCAGGCCTGCACTCTAGTAAGCATTCTGTATGACACCTCTACCACTGCGGGCCTTTGGACCAAGGTCTGTGTACAAGCACACCATTTGTCACTGATGGTGACGTGACAGTTCTTCCTCCGCATTGCTGCGGGCTCCCCGCCATGGGGTATTGTCCCTTTAGTACCTCTCAAGTCTGGGCTCATGGCTAATGCTTCCCTAACTGTTACGTTGGCTGGTCAGGACAACCCGGCTCGGCTATGCTGTTCAGTTCAAAGGACTTGTTAGATCTTGTCCCCCTGGCTGAGATGAAGAAGGGTTTTACAGCCCTTACTTCATTGTACTGAAGAAGGGTGGTGGTTTCTAGATCTATGAATACTGAATTGGTTCCTGCACAGGCTCCCGTGCAAGATGCTCACAGTCAAACACATGCTCGCATGTGTCAGACATTAGATTGGTTCGCAGTGATAGACCCGAAGTACGTGTTCTTTCATGTCTCGATTCTTCCTCGGCACAGACCGTTTCATCAGTTTGCTTTTGAAGGATGACCATACCAGTACCAGGTCCTCCCTTTTGGGCTTTACCTGTCTTCTCGCATCTTCACGAAAGTCACAGAGGCTGCCCTTGCTTCTTTTAGGGATCTGGGCATTCGCATTCTGAACTACTTGGACAACTGGCTTATTTTAGCTCAGTCGCAGGAGTTGGTCTGCGAACACAGGGAACAGGACCTTTGACACTTAGCCAAACTGGGACTTCAAGTCAACTGGGAGAAGAGAAAGCTCTCCCCTGGGCAGAGCATCTCTTTTCTTGTGTGGCGTTTAACTTGGTCACTATGACTGCGTGGCCCCGCTCCATGACCCCGCTCAGACCCCGCTGTATTGCTTCAACTTATGAACTCATATACAAGACAGCGGTTCCACAGAAATACTTTCAGAGGTTCTGGGGGCATATGGTATTCACAGTCGCAGTCACGCTGCTCGGATTGGCTTCAGAATCGAGTCCCGAGATGGGCACACATCGTATGGCCATCACGCCGATCTGTCGCAGCCTTTTCAGCCCTGGGTTGGACCTTGTGCTTCTATGGGCAGGAGTTCCCCTAGGCCAAGTGTCTAAGCACGGTGTTGTCACAACAGACACCTCCAAGACAGACTGAGGTACCGTTTACAACAGGCATGCAGTTTCTGGACAGGACACGTCTGCATTGTCACATCATCTGCCGAGAGTTTCTGGCTGTGCAATTGGATCTGAGGAGGCTTCAGACATTGATTCAGGGCAAACGCATGTTAGTCCGGACAGATAACACTGCGACAGTGGCGTGTATAAATCGCCAGGGTGGGATCCGCTCTTGTTGCATGTCACAATAAACCCACCATCTCCTCCTCTGGAGTCAGTGACGACTGAAGTCATTGCACGCCATTCATTTCGCGGGCGACCTCTATCCCGCAGCCAATGTGCTCTCATGACAGGTCACGTACCGCGAAGAATTAGATTCTATAACCATTTCCCGACATTAACAACCAGGTGTACGTTTTCTAAGCTTAGGCTTAGAAAATGCTAAGCTTGGGCTTACTGCCTTGAAAGAATCAGTAAAGGCTACAGCTGCAATGACCTCTTGTAAGGTGAGTAGTGCCCTTGTAGAAGACTTAAAGGTAATTTACCCTGCGGGTTGGAGGGTTACGAGTGAACGTTGCTACACTTGTTATTGTCACGTACGTTACACTGTACAGTTGTGGTGTTTAGTATATAGACCCTGATACAGATCAAAGCGACCAACAGAAAGGGAACGTCTCGGTTACGTATGGTAACCCTCGTTCCCTGATGAAGGGAACGGAGACGTGTGTCCCCCTGGCCACAACTCCATACTGACCACTGAAGTGACTTCGCAATGACACAATGAGTGAATGAAAACAGAGCTTATAAAAGCGAACACAAATCACATACAGGTGGAAGTAATGATACGATAATGAGTCCAGGCAATGGTTTGTGGGAAATGTAGTTCATGATGAGATAGCCCAGGAGTCAGGTCGAGTGCCCTCTGGTGGAGATTAAGGGCACTCCAGCTTGCGGATGTGACAACAAAATTGGAATATAGCATAAAACATTTGCGAATAAATCAGCGTTTCCATTCCACGTGATCAAGAGAACAAAATTGTCACTTTCTGTGAAATTGACAAAATAAAATTGAGTACACATGGCAATTAAGTAAACCGAACAAACAGCTAAAACCTTTATTTTTATTTTTATTATTACTTTTTTTTTGAGTGTATGATTTATTTCTCTTGTTTTCAGCTTAGGAGTGGCCCTGTCCAGAGGTCATGGGAAATATTTCTTCAGAGGAAATGTATCTGTTGAAGAAGGTAATTATAGGTTTAAAGAGATTTTACATTTCTTTTGATTCAATATAATTAATGTGTCTTGTCTGCTTTTTTTTCTTTGAGTGTGTGTGTGTGTGTGTGTGTGTGGTTTAAAGGCTGATGTATGTTAAAATTCATTGAAACTGTTTTCATATGTTTACTGTTGCCATATGTGAGTGTGCAAGCTTAATCTGCCATCTCTTTATTAGCTACATCTGTTCAATTACTCGTTAATACAAATATCTAATCAGCCCAATCACATGGCAGCAACTCAGTGCATTCTGACATGTAGACATGGTCAAGATGGTCTGTTGAAAATCAGTCTGAGTATCAAAAGAAGAAAGGTGATTTAACTGACTTTGAGCTTTGTTTGATTGTTGGTGCCAGAGGGGCTGGTTGGAGAATTTCAGAAACCGCCGATCTACTGGCATTTTCATGCACAACCCTCTTTAGTGTGTACAGAGAATACCCCCTTCAAAAAAATCCAGTGATTGACAATTTGCAGTTGTGTGGGCAAAATGCATGTTGATGCCAGAGGTCAAAGGAGAATGGCCAGGCTGTTTCAGCTAATAGAAAGGCAACAGTATCTCTAATAAACACTTGAAACAACTGAGGTCTGCAAAAGAGCATCTCTTTGTCTTGTCAGGTCTGACCAGTCTCGATTTCTGCTCTGACATTCAGATGGTAGGGTCAGAATTTGATGTAAACAACATGGAAGAATGGATCCATCCTGCCTTGTATCAACGGTTCAGGCTGCTGGTGGTGTAATGTTGTAGGGGATATTTTCTTGGCAGAGGAATTTGTCTGGAATACCCTTAAGGTTTTAACTAATGACCTAAACCGACTGCGTGTCTGAGCATGCACCTCTGTGTGCCATTTATAAACCAGATGTCTTGTTGTAAGATCATAGAGATGAAAGAAAACAACTCCCAGGAACCACTTGCACAATTAGATTTCCAAATGACTTCACACTCCTGTGAATGGTGGGTAACTGAGACCATTTACAGCTATAAACATTGTCTAGTGAACCAGACAACAAAGTCATGTTTCCATTTTTTATGACAAACAGGACAATTCGTAGCCTTATATGATGTAATTGTTACCCATCAAACATGAATTTAATACATATATGCTTGGTTGCTTCATTTAAAGAAAATATTGATGCGGGCCACACAACAGTGTTTTATAATTTGAGATCGTGAAATCTTTCACTTATCTTCTTAAGATGCGGAATGTAAGATGAACTCTAGTTTGAGCAAGCAAGCTTATTGGCGTGATGGGTGTTTCTTCTGTTTCAGGACTACATGATTTGGAGCATCCAGATGTTGTGTTAGCAGATGAATGGTACAGTAGCATCTTTAGAGTTTTTATTCAGTGCCTTATCGAAGTGTCTACAGTATTTGTATGATGTTTGCATGTGTGTGACTGATTGGTTTGACATTTCAGGACATACTGTAACACTGAGGAACATCCAGAACATCATTTCCTATCTCAGATTGAAGCCATTAAGCTCTATTTTAATGGAGAACCACATCTGAAGTGTGAGTTGAGTGTGCACACTAATGATTTTGATGACTCTCCTTTGTTTTTGTGTTGTTCAATGTATATGTATCCTTCTCTTTTTACTAATGAATAACTGCTGAAAAATTTTATTAGTATCATATGATTGTTGTGATAGGTGATAAGGATCTGATCCAGGAGGTTCTGTTTGATGCCGTGGTCACGGCGCCGCTGGAGGCGTACTGGACCAGCCTTGCTCTTAATAAATCAGAGTAAGAACAGCACAAACTTTCTTGATACCAAATTCTGGACTTGATGTGCATGTTATTTCAAAAATAATCTTTCATTTCAAACTTTTCCAGCCTCTGAAACAATTTTCCTTTCCAAATGATGTAAATAAACAAATAAGTATTAACCAAAAGTCATATAGTTCTTTACTTTTTGTAAATAATGTGTGTAATGAATGTTTTAGGCTTCTGTTGTAGAGAGAGGACAGATGAACTGTGAATGCCATTTCATGTTGACTTTAACTAGATTTTTGTATAATGCATTATGAAGGTATTGATAATAAACATTGTAGTTAGTGTTGTCAAAAGTCCAGTGCATTTTTAGCACTGTTGAGTGGTTTCTTAAACACCTCTGATTGTGCTCATGCGCTCAGCATGTCTGCGATTGGCTGCAATGATCAACGCTTCAAAAACAAAATCTTTGATGCTCTCCACCGAGTGCTTACACAGATACAGAGCGTTTTAAAGCAGGTGTCAGATATCGTCACATTTTTAAATTTTCAGTACCAACTTGGTACTGAAGTAGGTACTTTTGACAACACTAATTGTAATGCATCATATAATTTCATAAATAAGTGTAACCAAAGTTAAAGTACATTGTACTATTTGCAACTTTCTTGTTACATCTGAAATTAGTTGTTTGTCGTGTGTTTTAATGCATTATCGCAGGTATGTTCAATGAATAATTATACAACAATTATTCTTGAGACCATATAGTGCGTTACATACCATTATTAATGCATTAAAAATACTTTTGTAATACTTTATAAATAAAGGCTTTAAGTAAAGTATTACCAAATCTTCATTCTAGAAATTGTTCCTTATACACTTTATTATTCATTATGTCTTTCCTGTGGTTCTCGTTGTTCTGGTAGGAACTCTGATAAAGGGGTGGAGATAGCTTACCTTGGCACTCGAACTGGACTATCACGCATCAACCTTTTTGTTATGCCAGACCAACTGACCAATCAGTAAGTAAATCATACTTCTCATAAGTCTGAGCAACAGTAAAACAGTAACTAATGTGTAACAAATGTTTTGCAAGAGACTGTAAATGCCAGTGTTGGTGGTGTAACTAATGAAAAGTAGCAATGCTGCTAGCTTAACTACATTTTTACAGTAGGGTGACAGTGGCTCTGCTGCTTTCAAAACAGTGCAGCCTTTTCAGTAACAAGCTGAGTCCCCCTTCGAGGGAACTTTGACTCTGTGTCATGGTGTTGAAGCTATAGGAATGCCTCCAGTGTGACTGGTGTCTGAAGCATGTGTGAAAAAATGCCAATTCTGTTCTCAGATGACGCGCTTACATCATGGAATCCACTGTCTTCTTTAAGCCACATGTCTGTTTCAGTGTGATAGTTTGTCAAATTGTACTTCCTGTTAGGATAGGAACACTAAACAATAGCAAGCAAGCAATCTAAGAGATGTGAGCCGCTATGCCTGCTTTCTTACGGGTGACAACTCACATGATCTCTATGTTGTTTGTTTGTGAGTGGAGTCTGTTCTCGAGGGGACTGAGTCCCTTTATTGTGTTCATTGTGAGTGTTCACAATAAGGAATCTCTGCTCCCATCTGACTCTCTTCTCGATGGATAACTGCATTTGACTTTCAAGAATTAAATTTCAATATGTATTTGGTTTAAAAAAACAGGAGCAAGGGTTTCTGAGTCTGCTTCATCCCTCTCCCCGTTTTATTACGATCTGCTCAAGATGGTTATTTGGGCCATGGCCAAGCTTAAATTTACATTGACCCGCAAGAAAGCGGGAAGTGCCTTGCAGTAAGGGTTGAAGAGACGCTAGCAGACTATCTCTGCCCTGTCTCGACATCATTGTTGAAGGCTCCGACAGATTCATTGCTATGGCAGATTGAACTCTCCACACACACTTCAAAAATCCATGCTTCGGCATGGTGTTAACCTCAGGCTTCAGTCTTCCTGGGTTAATACCTTTGCCCGCTAAGCTTGGTTTGGCAGGTGTTTTAAGAGCTACAGGCAGTGCAAGTGGAGGGCTGAGGCCCCACTATGTTAAGTGCCCATGTGGGGTTCTGGCTTTCTGACTGAGGTCATTAGAGCACACAGATTGCTAGAGCTCTCAGTATTTAGTATTGTGGTGGGCTAGTCCCTTCCACACACTTTTAAAATCCCATGCTTAGGCATGGTTTTAACCCCAGGTTGGTTCCTTCAGGGTTCATAACTTTGCTCACAAAGTCTGTTTGCCGTCACAGCTTGGTTGGGCAGGCATACAAAGTGGGAGGCCTATGGCACTGCTTTCTTTTAAGACCAGAGATGGTTAAGAACTTATTATGTGTCATTCTGAAGAGATCTTCTTTGAAGCATATATCTCATAATTCTGACTTTATAACTCGCAATTGCAACTTTTTATCACACAATTTTGAGCGAAAAAGTCAGAATTGTGAGATAAAAACTTTTTTGTGTTTGTTCCACACTTATTAGTATTCCAAAGTATTCTAAAGTATTTAGATTAAGTTACTAAACTTGAGTAATGTAACGAAATACGTTACAAATGACTTTTTAAAGCATGTATTTTGTAATCTGTAGTGAAATACGTTTTAAAAGTAACATACCCAGCCCTGAGCATTAATGTGACTGACTTAAAAGGGAACTTTTTAAAAGTAGTAACTTGTCTGCAAACATTTTTCATTGATTGTTCTAACTTTGTAGCTTGGCAAACTACATGCCTTAGTAGCTTCCCCAACACTGGCAACATACTGTTGTTTTTAAGCGACAAGTCTATAATCAAAGCTACCTAAAAACAAATCTAGACTTCCCCTCTTAGCATTATCAGCTTAATATCCTTCTTATAACAGCCTGTAATAATGCGGTGATGTGTGTGTTGTGTGTTGTAAGAGACGTCCTGACAGCAGAGGATAAGGAGGTGGTGTTCAGTGCTGATCATTTCCCTCTGTGGTACAAACGGGCTGCTGAACAGGTGCCTGGCACCTTTATCTACTCCCTTCCATTCAACACAGGTGAATATACACACCAAACAGGCAGACATCCAATCAGTCTAGACCAATGCATTTATTTACTAAAGTTACTTCATTGCTGCATTTGTAGTCAGAATCATATTTCTTGAAATTTGCTGTCTTGTAAAATGTACCTCTGCAAACCTGTAGCCACATAACTAGCCTAAATGCATGCATCACATTTTTTATTTTACTCTCTGAAACAAATGTATGAACAGACCTTTTCAGTTGGACCTTTTTTGTTGGATAGAAATAATGTTTCTTTTTCTATTCATCTTAATTGCACAAAGTAAATAATGTAGTGAGAGTTATAGTTACAGTTATTCATGGACTCCTGTTACTAGTTTAACACTGGTAGTTCTGCAGTTTATTAAATTTAAATGGGAACTTTCACTCAAAAGGACTCATAATAAGTTTGCTCTACAAATAATCCTTGTTTGTCAGTTTGACTGAATGAGCTGTACATTTTCTGTCAGTAAAATAATCTAACGCTGGGTATTTTAATGTGACATTAGTATCACAAGAATATCTGTGACAGGCTCTTTTCAGTCTTACTGTGTATTTCTTTTTCAGTGTAAAAATACGGAAAGGAGACCAGATACAGCGCTCTCCTTATTTAATGACAAATCCCATTAATAACTGACTTAAGGACTTACTGTTTTCACACTGGCGCTTTAAAACATAATTTTTCCAATTTTAATCCCTACCATCGGTGTTTACTGCAATGTTTACTGACACATCAGAAATACGTTTCCTTTTGAAGTGGAACTTTAGCGCTGCGTCTGATATTGACGCTATGGGCAATGCCATCAGCGTGACCGCTGTCTGAAGCATGTGTAACAAACACGCCGATCCATTGGCTGACGACAGTTCATGACTTCAAAAGCGGAGCGCCGTGAGTATAATATCTATAATATATGTCATCAGCTCTTTTGTCTTAAGAAGTCATTTGTTTGAATGCACATGTAAGATAAAAGCTGGGCGCACTCGTTGCGTTGCATTTACAGTAAGCTCCGTTAAGCCTGCTATAATATAGTGTTTGGCTCTCGAGGGAATGGGAGGGATTCATGGTGATGCATTCGTGGTAAGATGCTCTGCTATTGCTTGATTTTCTCTCGATATAAGAATCTATGCCGGAGCATGTTCGGCTCTCGAGGGAGCTAAAAGCATTCATTGTGATGCATTCACTGTGAGAAGCTCCACCTTTGCTTGTCTTTCTCTCGGAAAGAAAATCAAGCGCCTTGTGGTTCGGGTCCTGTGACTGCCGAGGCGGCAAGACAGGATCAATCACAGGGAGGTTTGGGAGGATTCTGAGGGGAACGTTCCTCTTTTTGGGCTTCTCCTGCTAGATCTATTGCTTTTATGTCAGTTCAGGAAGCCGCTCTGTGGCCGCTTCCAACCTGACTGTTAATGTGATGTGTATAAATTCTGAGGAATTAGATACAGAGGGAGTTGAGGCAGGTGTTATTATTAATAATAATAATAATAATATTAATCTGCCTCCTCCGCTGCCCTGCATATAAGTCTATGAGCCTTATTCCTCCTGGATTTCCACATTAAAGTGTTGAGATAATTTGGTTTCAGCTTGTTTAGTACCCCTTGGGGTAGAGAAGGGTGAGCTGAAGTATGGTATGCATTTTGTATCCCCTTTTTAGTTTAAGTAGTTGAAGTAGGGCTCTCTAATATGATCCATGTTTAAAAAAAACCTAGTAGAGGACAAGTAGAGTTAGTTTGCCAGGAAGCATCCCTCCTAATTACTAGAGCACTCTAACTTAGATGAGTGAGTATCTTATTTTTTGGATCCTGGAGAAGTACCTTTGCTCAAGCAGGGCATGAGCTCTCTCGCCTAATCCTAATTGCTCTAGGGTATTTAAGTAGAGCTGAAGCTCTCCTGCGGTCTCTCTAGGGGTTTTGAGTTTGATGGTGAGAGTCTTTGGCAATTATATTATGCCACTCTCATATTTGCATCCTTTCTGATGAAGTTGAGGGTTGCATTCTCCCCCTGAAAGTAGTGGTAATATCAAAGGTCTTAGATGTGTTCTTAGTTTTATTCTTAGCATTCTCCCTTTGGCCGGCTACTCCCTAAGGGCTTTGTCAAGATATGTTGTAAAAGAAGCTGACATAGCTGAGCCATTTTTTTGGGCCTTATTAGCCTGATGCTTGTCCCACAAGGGAGGGAGGAAGGCTGTAAAGGCCTGGACTTCCCATGCTATAGGACATAGAGGTTTGGACATCTTCTCATACTATTGGAAGATATTGGCTTAGGGAGTGGTGCCATTATACAGTCTATATGAGTCATTTTGGATGCGTCCTTGGGGTTGACGCTTTGACTCAAGCTAATCCGTAGAATCAATTTATGCTATGCCCATTATGTTTGTGCATAGTCACAGCTGAAGTGAGGCAGACATTCCCTCAGCATGGCGTATTGGGTATTGGTTCCCGATAGCGTCAATATCAGACACGGCTCCACTTCAAAAGGGAACATGTAGGTTGCTTATGTAACTCGGTTCCATGAGAACTGCCCAAGGCTAGGGCTACTTCAGACATAAGAGTTGATGACGTGTATTACAGGCGCCCTTTTGTACTCACAGGTGCTCTGCTTGTGACATCATTGTGTTGTCAGCCAATGAATTGGGGTGTTTGTTACACATGCTTCAGACACCGGTCACGCTGATGCCGTTCCCCATAGCATCTCGTTCCCTTCTCATGTTGCATATGTAACCTAGACATTTCCTTTTGATATTCGATGGTCGAGGGGTGAAAAGAAAAACGTCATCTTATTGTACCTAGTTTTTTCAGAGACTTATTATTTAAATCAAACCTTTAAACAAGTGGATTGTTTACAATTTAATGGGAGCTTCCCTCATTATTTCACATTTCGCATAGAAAAAAGTTGGACACTAGTTCTTTACAGTGAGAAGGAGTAGGAATTGACTGTGGATACATTGTGTTGTGAATGTTTGCCCCTTGGAATTGATTTCTCCTTTGCGATTTTAATTACTTAAATCAATCAAATATATGACCAATACAATTTTAAAAACATCAGCAAAAGCCATCTTTACACTGCAACGGTGGAAAAGAAGCTTCATCTGCATGTTTATTCACACAGACTGTTTAATTCTGCTCAAAGGTGGCATATACATTTATTTACACAACAATTGCATAATATAACTATAAATAAAAAATACTGGAACTTATACATTATTATGACAAAAAATCATATTGACGATCATCATTGCTCTTGATATTGTAATAATGATTATTAAAGTCGATTAACTGAATACATGAATCGTGAAACGGCACGACACATTCTGCACAGACAAAACAAGAACCATTATTGAATTAGTTTATTGCTTTTTACGCATTAGAAAATCAAGACATCGCATTGGTTATTTTAGTAGTGTGAAAACCAAAAAGGCTATTCAGACTGGGAATAAATTATATACAGAAAGTGAGCAAAGAACGTTGCCCATCACTGAAGCGGTTCACGACTTGAGTTCTCGTTATGTTCACTGAAATTGAGTGCAGTTTCAAAATTCAGTCAATGAGCGCATGCACTAAACAAATCTCCAGCATTTCTTTATCTCCGATGACTGAACACCTCTGATTGGCCAATGCATTCATAAGCTCAACAGAAATGCACAAAGAGATATCTGATGATGAGCAACGTGAGCAGATCTACTTGTAACACAGCAATAGACACCTTTATTTCATCTTCACATTTCACTTTGATCACAGCAGCTGTAATAGATTTGTTTTAATTATTTTTTTATTTTTTTGATCATGAGATTACAGTACTATGATAGATGGATTCGCCACACTTTTTTGAAACAAACAAGGAGAACAGAGATGGGGGAGGGAGGGATGTAACCTCAATTTTCCCATTTACTTTGACAAAAAGCCGACATTTGGCACTGTAAATCTGTGCAAGTGAGCAAAATAAATGTTTATAATTATTAACGTATTTCTTTAAAAATTCAAATGGTTGGCTCTTTTATAATACAATTTATCAAAGTGCCCTAAAAGGTATATATATTTAAAATACATTCAATTCATACTAAGTATACAGTAGTTTAAATCTATTAACATATTTACTGACATATCGCTTAAAACTTACTGATAAAAATCATAATTAAACTTTATTTGGAGCATTTCTTTATTGCCCAATGCACATTTCCCAATATTAAGCCTAAAATGTGCTTTAATGTCACAAATAATAAGGACTCTATGATCTTTTAAATGCAAGATACTTCAAGTGTACTCGCAATAGTTCCTCTTTTAACACAATCAAATTACTTCAGTACATCTTTAGTTGGACCTCAGCACTATTTCTGTACAATTTAAGGACAAAATTAGTTGTTCCAATTTAGCAGACTAAATATATATTAAGTACATAATATGTAAATGTATTTTTTGTGTACTTAGCATGAAAAAATGTATTTAAAATACATTTTATTATGTTTATTTTTCACTAGGGTGTAGTTGATAGGTTGTAAACAACAGCACTTTATTTTAAGGTGTCCGTGTTATTTATACATTTAAGTATTGAGTAATAATAATAATAATTAACTACATGTACTTACTATAGGGTTAGGGTTCATTGCATGCAATTATGCATAATCTATAGTCAGTATTACAGTATCTAACTTGTGTAACAATGACACTGTAAAATAAAGTGTTACTAAATCAATTGTTAATTTCAAAATTGAATTTGTAGCAGATTAATGTGAGAACATGACATGAAAGCTTAAGATAAACAGCACAACTCTCCCCGGTCTCTTGTGTGTTTGTTTCATCTGTATCTCTGTGTGTTTCAGCGTCTGAGAATAAGAGTGTGGTTTTGGCCAGCAGCGCCATTCATTTGTTGGATGAGAGAGAGTCGCCCATCGCTGCAGGTACAACACTCACCCTCTAACCTTGAATCCATATAAAACCGCTAGTTTTAAAGAACTGTTGTAAGTGTTTCTATGCACTGGAAGTTTTGAGAGGGATCGTGAGATGTAGGATTAAAGACATGTGAGCAGAAAGAGAGGACTGGATGAAGGGAAATAGAAAAATCTCTGTTTGAACATAAGCCTGGAGGAGCACTCTAAACACACACACACACACACACACTCATGCACAAGTGATTCATGTTATAACTGACAGAGAAATGAAGTAGAACAGACAGATTTTCACCCTCTACTGCGCGTGATTCAGTGTTTTGCTGGAGCGGACACACACACACACACGAATAAAATCAAGTTCTAAAGGGTATTTCATGCTGTTTATTTTAAATTTGTATCTTATACTTATCTTATACTAGTTTAATTCTTCAACGCTAAGCTCTAATGAATATATATTTAACATATTACAACACACATGAGCACAAACATACATATTTACCACAGATATTAGACAAGATGTACTTTCTGGCTCAATGAGTGTTGGTTGATTTGATCTGAACAGAAGAATAATTAAAACAAACAGGCAAATGATGTTGATTCAGATGCGAAAGCGCTCCGTTTCACGTGCACATGACAGGACACACTAATGCAGCCTGACGCGCCGATGACAGCGCTCTTGCGTAACTGGGCCGTTTGTACGCGCGTGTGTGTCCTCGAAGGCCACTTTACGGGATTTCTACCTGTGATCGAAACTACGACGTGATTTCAATTGCTTGACATTTCAAATGAATTCAAATTCTGCTGGTGTGTGGGTGTGCTTTACGAATGTAAATGGTGTGACTGATGATTTTTGAAGTAATTTTCAATTCTTTTAGCATGTGTAGCGTCCCACACACTGCAGGACGTGTCAGCGTTCCCAACAAATATCATTTCAACTGACCAATTATTGCTTGGCTGTGTGCTCTGATGTTGTATAACAGATCAACCCTTATATAATCTTGTATATTCCAGCATTTCCCAAGAGCTCAGAATCTCTTTAGGTTTGTACCTGAATATTTACAGTGTTGCTTATATTTATATAACATATTAAGACATTGATATTAGGATCTGCCACGTTATTAACTCATAAGGCAATAAAGGTAATAAATTATGCAAAACACTTCAAACTTGTATAGAGTGATTTCTGTGCCACTAGTGTATTAGCACAGCTATTAAAAAACCCAAGGTCGACTCCTATATTTAACATATAACTGCGTGTACGGATGACACAAGCACACTTTTTAAATAACAGGTGGAACAGGATTAAAACTGATATGTTCATATAAATCTTTGGCCTAACTAAAGCTCTGACATATTGCTTTATCCATAGAGCTGCGACGGTGTAAACAGCACACTGATACTGACAGGACATCTCCGCATTTTAAAGTTACAATAGATACCAGAGACCGTACGAGGGGAAGGAAACAGACCACGTGTAGAAAACTGAATTACACCGCTCAATATGACCTGGAACACGGACGCTTGTCACCCTGATCCAAGACTAAAGCTTCTGGAAGAACTAGCTTACAGAACTAATCACAAACTAGGTCACACCACGGGTCGGCAACCTACGGCACACGCAGGGTCGGGGAGTAACGAAATACAAGTAACTTAGTGACGTATTTAAAATACAACATTTGAGTAACTGTATTTCATTACAGTTACATTTTAAATGGGTGGTAATCAGATTACAGTTACATCTGAAAAGTGTTTTAGATTACCAAAGTGATTACTTTGAGTTTTAATGTCATTTAAACAGCGATTGGTGATTCTCTGACTCTGACCGTCTGAAAAAGTGGAGTTAAGATTCATGTTTTGTGATAGTTGTTTGAGTCATTTTATAATTCACTCGTCACTGCAACTTTTTCTCACAATTTGTTTTTCCCTCACAATTGTGAGTTTGTATTTCACAATTCTGACTTCTTTTTCTCAGAATTGCGAGATTTAAACTCACAATTGCAAATTATAAAGTCAGAATTGAGAGATATAAACTTGCAATACTAATTTTTTTTCTTGCAATTGTAAATGTAGTATGTGAGTTTATGTGTCATAATTCTGACTTTTCTCAATATTGCGAGTTTATATCTCATAATTCTGACTTTATTACTCACAATTGCAACTTTATATCACACAATTCTGAGGGAAAAAGTCCGAATTGTGAGATAAAAACTTGCAATGACCTTTTTTGTGTTTAGTATTCCAAAGTATTCTAAAGTATTTAGATGAAGTTACTAAACTTGAGTAATGTAACGAAATACGTTACAAATGACTTTTTAAAGCATGTATTTTGTAATCTGTAGTGAAATACATTTTAAAAGTAACATACCCAGCCCTGTGCACTTTTGTGACTGTGTTTTTGTACACTGCTGGATTATAAGATAAGTCAAAAAATCAGTTTCATCTCAGATCAGTATCTAATATGAATTATTAATGTGGCGAAATGCCGTTTAATAAGTGGCGTGACTGTACCGTGTCCCTTAAACTTGCTCTCTCCGCGGAAGCTGAAATATTTCGACTCAGATCAGTATTTCGTGTCTAGTTATTTTCTGACGTGGTGAGTGTAATGAACATCCAGCCGGTTGTTATCGCAGAATAAACTCCTTCAGGCTGATGCAAGACCTCCTGATCACCTGACGGGATTATTCTGGGAGAACAACCGGATGGATGTACGTTATCCCTCACTTAAAGTGTGGGAATTAAACTTCACAAGACTAAGTATATAGAGTCCTATTAAACACAATGAGGGTTCAGTTGGAAATAAGTTCAAAGTCTAATTTAAAACAAACTAATTTGATTTTGACAAATTTAAAATAAATTACTTCAGAAATACTTAAAGTTCTGCACGATTTCGTTCATCTCCAGAACACAAATTAATATATTTTTTTGATATGTTCTATGTTTATATGTGAATGAAAGCCTAAATTAAATCTGTTCATCATATAAAGAAAATTTGGACTCAATCCATATGGATTAGTTTTATGATCGTTTTTTGAAGTTCTCTCAGATCATCAATAATATCTTCATTTGTGTTCTGAAGATGAACAAAGGTCTTACGGCTGTAGAGGGAGAGGAACTAATGACAGAAATATCATTTTTGGGTGAACGAACACTTTAGGAAACTTAAAAATGGCACTAAATGGCAAAAGGTTGCCGACCTCTGACCCTCTGATCAATCTCCTTCCCGTTTGTGTTTTATTTTACAAATATTTGCACATTCTGGAAAAATAACATACCAAAAACGTAAGGGAACGTAAGGGATCTGCCTTAAAGCTGTCGAAAGACGAATAAAAGGTAACACATACACTACTGAAACTAACAATACAAAGCTGAAATTTGAAATCTTGTCCTTTAATACAGCATGACATTGCTTGGATTGACAAAGAGCCTTTTTACCAGAAGTATCACCTATTGTTTTTACTCGATGTGCTTTTGCTTTAGCAGCCTTTAGCCGATTGAAGCTAAAGAAGAAGCATACGCTATCTTGATAAACCATCTTTCCCCTTTAGGTATGAGCTGTATTTGCATGACTAGAAAATAGCTGCCCGGGGACATTGGCAAAATGGCTGGCAAGCGTACAAGGAACTGTGTGTGGATACTCCTTGATGTGTATTTGTGCTTCACTCCAACGGTTCCTTCTTCTCCTCTCTTTCAATGTTTTTCTGCTCTTCTCCTACACCCGCGTCTTTGGCTTTCTGCTTCAGCTCTCTTTGATACTTGGCGTTAATCGCCGCGTACGCACATCCGTAAACCGCGGCCGCCAACATCATCAAACACACGATCCCACAAATCACTCCGGTGATGACCACTGTGGCTATGGCGTGTCTGTAGTTGGCGGGCCGGGGTCTCTGCTTGGCCTCGCACTCGGGGAGTATGGCCTCTCCCGGGGGGCTGAAGTCGCTCCCGGACGGCGCTCTGGGGCTCGGGTGGAG
The DNA here is from genome assembly GCA_038088235.1 of Zacco platypus. Lineage (NCBI taxonomy): Eukaryota > Metazoa > Chordata > Actinopteri > Cypriniformes > Xenocyprididae > Zacco > Zacco platypus. The sequence continues at coordinate 30,081,736 of CM076073.1, forward strand.
CTGTCCGCTGAGCATGCGGTGCTTGCCGTCCAGGTAGTGGATGTTGGCGAACATGTAGCTGTAGCTGGTGATCATGCAGGCGTGGAAAAGCTCGTAGGGAATGTGCCGGAGGTCTCGCTCCAGCATGAGGTGAGGCTGGACGCACGTGATGCTGTCAACCACACCACCTAAGAAAGAAAGAGAAAATGATGATGGAGATGGAGCTCAGGGCTGCTAACCAGAAAATTGTTGCTTGTATCGAGTGAGCCGTGAGCGACTGACACTGAACCAGACCGTTCTCAAAGACCCGCCCCCTTTAGTTACTGTTGCTATGTCCGACAAGACATGATTTTTTAGTGAAAAATACAAAGAGGACAATGACAACGCGTCGACAGACAAGATATGAAACAGTTTCATATTTAAAATATTGTCATGTTTTAAAGAAGTTGAATCAATAAATAGCGTCTAGTGTGTGTTTAATGTGTGGTGACAGATCGCTGTAGCTCCTCGTGAAGCGATCATCTCTTCATACTAGTTCATTTATAGCATCAAATAAACATGAATGAACATCAGAAGGAATGTTGTTTCAAGACGTGATTCAAGTTCACCAACGTTAATCTACTAACTCCCCTGACCGCTTTGATGGACAAAATGGCGAATTCAGGGTTATGATTGGTCAGATCGCCTGTCAATCAAACTGCTGGCGAATGGGGCAGTTGTTCTTGGTCACACTTTATTTTAAGGTGACGAAGTTACTACATATACTCCAGGAATAACAGTAAATTGACGGGACGTGAAAATCTTGGAAGTAAATTCCATCAGCCCAGTCATGAGCCAAAAAATACAGATATGATTTTATTATGTGTGATTGTAAAAATGTTATTTGTAGAATCAGTGCCAGTTGGGATTCAGGAATCGAAAGTTGATTCCAATTCTGAAATTGGATACTGAAAGTCAGGAATCAGAGACTTGTTATAAAATTAAATTGATTCCTCTTATCGATTCCTTTGTGTGCATTTTAATATGACTTTAAACCGTTGCATGTCTTAAATTTACAGAAATTAAAGATTAATATTAAGATTTAAAGTGCTGCACAGAAAAATTACTACGTGCGTAAGATATACTTTTATCACTTGTTTCTGCTTCTTTTTAGCCTGTGTCTTGATTGAATCTCTACTCTTTCAGAAGATGCGTAATAGCGCCCCCTACCATACAGCTGTGAAAACAAGCTAGAAAATTCAGTTAATGGCAGGGAAAGAGTAAATAAAGCAAATATAAAAACTGCCCTTACAAAGGTAAAAAAAAAAAACTAAATCAGTTCCAGGGGTGAATATTGACAATTAAGTTAATTTCTGACCTGATCACGACACCCTGAAGCCACTTCACATCAAAACTCATAACTCTCCTAATGCAAATAAAAACACATAAGCCTTTTCCCTAACATAAATGAACACAAATCCAGTTAAATAAATGATTAAACTGCAGATCCCCTCAACTTTTTAAACTAGCAATAATAGTTCAAAATAGACATGAAAAAACAAAAACTTGTTCCATGTTCTGCTGACTAGAGGGAAAATCCATGGAGCTCTAACAGGTGCGGACCAAATCCAGAGCCAGCCGCATTAAATCTGTGTGTCAGATGATCTGCCAATCCAATTGTGAGGTTCACAAAGCGATTATCTCATCCACACCTACCTAAAAAGAATGGCACCGGTTGAGTGTGACTGAACTTCACAACGAGCAGAACCCTGGCTTTTATTTCTGTGATAGAATTATTCTGGATTTGTGCTTCTGGCAATAATATATAATGGGTGTAAAATTTAGGGTGGAATAATACTGGGTGAAAAATGTGTCAGATTCTTGCCTGAATTAATTTCAAAGGAGGAACATTATCTTTGTTTTATTGTTTCTTTCAAATGAAAGCTCTTATTGTGAGGGTTTTGTTACCTTTGAAGGCAAACGTCTCCAGCCATAGTTTGAGTCCTATGAGATGACAGTCACATCTCCAAGGATTGCCCTTCAGTTGCAGAACCTTCAGATTTCCAAGAGCCTCCAGGTGTATGCGGTCCAGCTTAGTTAGCCGATTGTAATGGAGAGATAGATGGGTCAGATGGTGGAAACTATCAGCAAGAGCTCCAGGTAGACCACCTATGGTGTTAAAGGACAGGTCCAATGTGGTTAGATTTTTTATTGAAACCAGAAGGCGCCGGTCCACTTCCCGGATCGAGTTATTGGCCAGGCTGAGGACCTTCAAGCTTCTAAGACCCAGAAGGGCACTGGGGGAAAGCATTGTGATTGAATTGTTGGCCAGGTCCAGAATTTGAAGTTGTGGTGTCTCTCGAAAGGACATGGAGCCCAGGCCTCGCAGTCGGTTATTTTGGAGATACAGCTCCAGGGTGTCTTGATGGAGTTGACGAGGAACATCATACAGTCCTCGTCCCCGGCAGTCCACCACTTTGGTGTGAGTGTCACACGAGCACTCCTTGGGGCAAGAGGAGACTGTCTGGAGTAACAACAGGCTGGATAATACAAAGACAACACCTGGTGAAGAGAGAGAGAAATGGACTTGGTTATCATTGCATTCTCAGACTTCTGTGGTTCTCACACAAACAGCACATTGATGACACACAGGGCCAGGGAGTAACGAAATACAAGTAACTTTGTATTTAAAATACAAAATTACAGTTACATTTTAAATGGGTGGTAATCAGATTACAGTTACATCTGAAAAGTGTTTTAGATTACCAAAGTGATTACTTTGAGTTTTAATGTCATTTAAACAGCGATTGGTGATTCTCTGACTCTGACCGTCTGAAAAAGAGGAGTTAAGTTTCATGTTTTCCACTGTTTTCATGTTTTGTGAGTCATTTTATAATTCACTCGTCACTGTGACTTTTTCTCACAATTAGTTTTTTCCCTCACAATTGTGAGTTTGCATTTCACAATTCAGAATTGCGAGATTTAAACTCACAATTGCAAGTTATAAAGTCAGAATTGGGAGATATAAACTTGCAAATCTGACTTTTTTTCTTGCAATTATGAATTTAGTATGTGAGTTTATATCTCATAATTCTGACTTTTCTCAATATTGTGAGTTTATATCTCATAATTCTGACTTTCCTCAATATTGCGAGTTTATATCTCATAATTCTGACTTTCCTCAATATTGTGAGTTTATATCTCATAATTTTGACTTTTCTCAATATTGTGAGTTTATATCTCATAATTCTGACTTTATAACTCACAATTGCAACTTTATATCACACAATTCTGAGGGAAAAAGTCAGAATTGTGAGATAAAAACTTGCAATGACCTTTTTTGTGTGTGTTTCACACTTATTAGTATTCCAAAGTATTCTAAAGTATTTAGATTAAGTTACTAAACTTGAGTAATGTAACGAAATACGTTACAAATGACTTTTTAAAGCATGTATTTTGTAATCTGTACTGAAATACATTTTAAAAGTAACATACCCAGCCCTGATGACACAATCATCATAGATAAACCAGTCAAAAATAATCACTAACAATTCAAATAAAAACACCCACACTGTTGTTCTTTAGTAATCTGGATTTGGTCATCTATTTTATCCCCCTTTGATATATTTAAAGTTGGACATGTAGTACGTCCAGCTTTACCCGCATACATACAGTACACAGCGAATTTTGGCTTTGTGATTGTTTATATCATTGCAAAATGTAAACAGTGTTACTGTATGTATATATATATATATATATATATATATATACATATATATATATATATAAAAGTATATCCAGCTTTATATACGACAATTTCATTGCAATAGACATGGATAATATGTGATTGCAAGTCATAATAGGTCAAGGTTAAGATCAATGTTTATTTATAAAGCAAATTTAAAACAACACCAAAGTGCTGCACATCACACATGATGCAAAATATAACCAAGCAATGAAATAAAATATGTCAGAAAGTTTCCATTCAAGATTGTGTTACACTTTGAGAGACGGTGGTTTGTGACGGTAGACTTGAATGATGCACGCAATGTTCAGACTGCTTCTTATAAAACCTTCACGTGGCGTTCATCTGACCTTACCTCCTTGGTCAAAAATTCACAGATCAAAAATCATGCTTCTGCCAGTCAGAGGGTGTCCTCTTTTGGGATGGAGCTTGACAATGACAGCTTGGCTTCTCAGGCGAGCATAGTCTGGACGTTTTTGCCAATGTTTCAGTCAAACCTTAGGTTGTCGCTTTGTGTTTTTCAGGTGTTGATGACTACGGCTACTCCCCTTTACTATACACATGAATTCAAGGGTCCCTCGCTTTATGTGGCCCAGTGTAGCTGTGGTTAGAGTTTGAGGACAGGAACTGTTTTTACCAAGAGAAGGTTGCCTTGCTTTAAGTGTTCCTGTGCAAAGCTGACATGACAGATACGTCTTTGAAAAGCTTGAGGCCCTCTGCCACTGTCATTAGCCGCTTTTCCACTGTCGGGTCATTGCGAGCCAGGGCTAACAACGTGCCGGCGGCGCCAAAAGCCTCGGACCTTAAGCACCGGGGCCAAAATCAAGTTGCGTTTGCACTGTTGAGTCAGTAACCCCACGGCGCAGCCCTAAAAACAGTGACGGCACACAACCTCATTTCACCAGCGGACTGAAGACTAGAGCACAGGGAAGAGACAGATAAAACATGAAACCAAATAAATACACGATTATAATCATATATGTTTTGTTTATAATCATATATGTTTTCTTTAAGCTGTCTCTGCATAATGGTGAGGGAGTCGGGCTTTTAACCTGAAGGTTGCTGGTTCGATTCCCACACCGGCAGGAATTGGAAGTGGGGATTGTGCACTCTCTCCACCTTCGATACCATGACTAAAGTGCCCTTGAGCAAGACACGAAACCCCTGATTGCCTCACTTGTAAGTCGCTTTGGATAAAAGCGTCTGCTAAATGACTAAATGTAAATATTGGCAAGTACACTGTAAAATAAAGTGCAAACACTAAATATCTACACATATACACACAGTCTCTGGTATTTTCAATAAACCAGAGCTTCCCAAACTTAAGAGGGGTAAGACCCCCAAAAACATTGCAAAAGCTCCACGACCCCGCCGTTAAAAAATATATACCGACATTTACCTACAAATACATTTATTTACACGTTTGTAAGAATTTCATGTGAATTATGAGAACGATGATGTAAACATTCTTTACAAATATATTTAAATCCATAACACTAACCTTACATACTTTCAAAAAAATCAAATTTTAGAACAATTGGAATATTTTAATTATTTTAGTATATTGATTTGGACTAGCCCCCCTGCAATACCGCTACGGCCCACCGGGGCCGCGGCCCACAGTTTGGGAAGCACTGCAATAAACATATGTTTATTTATTATCACAATGCTTAGCATAAGAAGACTTTAGCATCACATATAAATATATTTCTGCCTCATGCAGTGATCAGAATCCCCATCAGATTGCAAGGTTATTTCAAACACTCACTGCTGGTCTGAAAGTGAGTTTTGAGCTGAAAATAATTTAAAAATGTTGAGGCAGCCTGATATAATAACATGGGAAATGAGCAGTGGTGTTGAGTGTCTCCTGATTCAGGTAAACTCCGCCTCTGTTCATGACCGCAAGTTGGCCCACTTTGGACCAAGTTGGTGGGCCAAAAATTCTGGCTGTTGGCCCCCAGGAAGCCCGGCAGTGGAAACGAGACCGGCCCTGGCACCCACTAGCATGCTCGCTTTTGGCCCGACAGTGAAAACACTACTATTGGGGCACCTGGAGCCTCAGGGAACGTAATTTGCCTGGAACTTCTGCCCGTGTTCTTGGATCTCAAGACTTTTCTTTCAGTCATGCAGGGATTTCACATACTGACATTGAAACCTACATAAATCATTGGGGATGTGTGCTGGGGAATAGAGGCTACATCTTCACCCCAATCCAACCTGGAAGTGGAAGTCACAGGTGACTGCAGGGGCACAAGTATCTGTTCCTTTCGCTGATCTCTGTATTGCTTATTGATTTCCCAGCAGGACTCCCTGTAGGCGGTGAAGCCGTCGGAAGTGTTCGAGTGGCCATACTGCTATCCCCAAAAGTTGGAGGGCAACAAAAATTCAATCTTGTTAATTGCACAGATGTGTCCCAAAATGCTGTGGTAACCCTACTGAACGCACCTCTTGTCAGGTGAGACCTGCTCTTGCAGGCTTGTGGGATGATTTGGCAGCGGGAGAAGTGGAAGCTCAATGCGCCTCATTCATGAAACATGAGCGGAATGAATTTTTGTGTAAACCATAAATTTTCGGATTCATGAAAACGTTTGTATTTTAGTTGCATTTACATTACATTTTTCATCATTTAGCAGACGCTTTTATCCAAAGCGGCTTACAAGGGGAGCAATTAGGGGTTAGGTGTCTTGCTCAAGGGCACTTTAGTCATGGTATTGAAGGTGGAGAGAGTGCTGTTCATTCACAATCCCCACCTTCAATTCCTGCCAGCATGGGAATCGAACCGGCAACCTTCAGTGATGACTCCCTCACCACTAGGCCACAACTACCCTGTACTAGTTGGTATAAAAGAGTTGTCGCCTAATGGTGAGGGAGTCGGGCTCGTAACCTGAAGGTTGCTGGTTCGATTCCCACACCGGCAGGAATTGAAGGTGGGGATTGTGAATAAACAGCACTCTCTCCACCTTCGATGCCATGACTAAAGTGCCCTTGAGCAAGACATAAAACCCCTAAATGCTCCCCTTGTAAGTCACTTTGGATAAAAGCGTCTGCCAAATGAATAAATGTAAGAGTTTTCACCTGCTCCCTACCACGTGTAAATGGTGCATAAAACATTCAAATGTGTTGTGTTCTTTTGGGAAATCTGGTGACACTGCACTTTGATCCACTATTTACCATAATAATATTTCATGAGTTCATTTGCTGTACAACTTGGGGTAAAACGCAGCACTGGGGCGGGACAAATACTACACCAACCATTCATCCTACTCGTACAACGACTAAACAACAAAGGACTAGTTATTATTAATGGTTTATATTCAGCAATATTCATCAAAATGAGATGCTAGTGTCACGTCACTGCAGAGGATATTCCAAATCAAATCAACCAGAAAAAACGCTGCGCCTCCAAAGTCCTCTCAAGCGCCACCAGCTGGCTCTTTTCAGGCATTTTTTTCAGCTTATGTTAATTGAATATTTATTATTAGGCATTTGGCCTATTCGTCTCTTCTGTATTTATGCTATACACTGCACACAATCCTGAGATGGGATCCACAGCGTTCCTGGACACATCATTCACGTAGTTGTAATTCTTAGGAGTGGATTATCCTAATTGTGAATGAGCATGTACGCGTTAACATACAAAAGTTTAACTATCAAATCTGATGTTTATGAAGCGTTTATGTGGAGAGTTTTTGAGAAGATCCATTTTACATGCAAATTGCTCCAGATTTACACATATATTTACGAAAGTTTCATGGATGAGGCCCACTGTGTGGCTCCTGAATAGCTCATAATTGAGAGTCCGTCTGTAATCACCACAGACCTCCTGTTTCAACGAGAGTGTTCAGAAACAGATCTATCTATATCCAGGCTCAAATCTATGTTAGGGCCGTAGCAGCTGCTCATAAAGCTAGCACACTCTCCTTTTGTCTAGATCCCACACACAAATGGCGTTGGTCCAACCAGTTGTTTGTTTGCAACTGAGGCTGTTCAAAGTGAGAATATCTTCATTTGTGTTCTGAAGATGAACGAAGGTTTTACGGGTGTAGAACCACATGAGGGAGAGGAACTAATGACAGAAATATCATTTTTGGGTGAACTAACCCTTAAAATTAATTAACGCTATAGGGATGTGACCAATCAAATGAAATGAATATTCCATCTTTACACAGCAGAGGTGGCATTTAGATTTTTTAATGCAGCTCACAGGTGGAATTAATGCATTTACACCGCAATTACAATTGCATAAATAATGTTATGAGATTAATGTTTTAAAAAATAAACAACTGAATATCGGTTCTTCTTCCACAGTGTAGCTAGAGCACATGCATCATTGAATCAGTTACTCACCCGATTTGTTTCAAAATGCTGAATCATTCAAGTATTATCTTTGGTATTATTTTTGTTGGGGGAAAAACAGTACAATATTGCGTCTTGAAATTGTCATTTAATATCAATATATATTAATATCACATTTACAATTATGCTAATAATCACGAAAATAGCATTCTTGCTCGTGTAATATTGCTTAACTACATAATGTTTTACATGCAAAAACAAGAGCTCATACAGAGGCAGTTGTTTTTCTTGAGTTTTGTGGGATTTGTGAGTGTTAACTCTTAAACTTAGAACTTAAATAAGTCAGGCACATGCTTACATGAGAACTGATGCCATGGGACAAATTTAAATAAAAATTCAATTATAAAGTAAAAGAAGGCAAGTCACTAAACCCATATATATAAAGCTATATATGCTAGATAAGCTTAGAATAAGGTTACAAATTATAATCTTCAGATGCAACTTTGTTTGACATTTCCTCCAAAGCCACAGGTATGTGTAAACACTGATGGAAGGCTGAATTCACAGTTGTTTCCAGTTTGTTATTGGGTTTAAAATAAATATATGGATTTTAGCTAATGCATTTATAAAAGAATTTGCTGTCAGTGCTATCCTGACGTACTTTATGAATGGTGACGTTCATAATTGTAGAGTTTGCTAGATAGATATTTGACTGAGCAATTTTGATTTTGTATATTGTGCATAATTTTGCAGAAGAAAATAGCTTGGATGTTTGAGTCCATGTGAGTCCAGCTGACAGTTTGCTTTGAATGCGCACTTAAATGTTGTATTTTGCCGCTGATAGAACGCTTGAGCAGTGGATTTGTTTTCTGACCCGAAGGGTTGCTAAATTAAAAACACAAACAGCAGACTAATGAGAACAGGGATGTCCTCTCTCTTCAACCATGTTGAATGTTTATTTTTGTATAGATTCGAAAACAGATTGGGAGCCTCTTAAAACACAAGGAAAAAGTATTTATTTTTCAGTAATACTGTATTATCGATTATCGAGCTAGATGATGACAAACGATGAACTGACTTTGCTTCATAACACTTGTAACATCGACGCTGTTATTGAACCGAACTGAATCTGAAATGAGTTGAATAATGACACTGAATAATTGCTAACACAAAAAAGATTACCATTTTTGACTTCGTGGCTGTTGCGTGAACTCACCTGTCATGGTTTCTAGAGCGTTCCTCCTGTCAGCGTCTCCAGGGGTAATCCAGCATGTTTGATCAGATTAGAGCTCAGAATCCCAGAAATAAAAACTTGTGTTACTGGACGACAGTCATTTTCTTCTTCTGTGCCTCTTTCTATCTCTCTTTCGTTCTCTGTATAAGTGCATGTATGCCAAAACCTTCATGTTTTGCTTGGTATCATCTTCACATCCATTGCCTCATACATAACCACACTCAAATAAAACACAGTCTCATTGTCAAGGGCCACTCTTTGACTCTCTCTCTCTCTCTCTCTCTCTCTCACACACACACACACACACACACACACACACACACACACACACACACAATGTTCTGTTGAACTGCTCTGACATCACCGAGTGTCCGCAGGCAGAGAACTGGCAGAGCGTGCCCTAGCATTTCTCTCGTTTCCTCACACACACACACACACGCGCGCACATGCCTGAAGCTCCTTCACCAGCTCACGCGGTGTTGCTCACATGCACACTGCCCTCAGAAAGCACTGACCTCCTTTGCATTTCCAAATGCTATGCTATGTGCATTATCCTTAAGAAGCTATCACAACCTTCAGTGTTTCCTTTTCAGTCACTGTTTAAACTGAACAACAGGCGAGAATGCGGTGCGCTCTGGGCCTGAAGAGCATATAGTTGTCTAGGTGTTTTGTGCTCATTCACCACGTGTCCCAAACATTCAAATTAACCTGAAAATCAGTCACAAAAAAGATAACCGATAAACAGAACCAACGGAGCAGAACTATGGTGGGAGGAGTGTAGGATTTACTTTGAAACTGATTTTACTCAGAAATTTCTAGTAAATGTCATAATTACTAAGAAGTAAGACATTAAATGAACTCTTTCCCCATCAGTATTTTCTAATTAAGTCACCAGCCTGCATCAGCATTTATCATTTTTACAAACAATTTCATGGCCCCCAGAATATTTTGTTGTATAAATATCTGAACATGCAATATTTTAAAAGAAAGAACAGAGAATGATGAACGCTGATCAAAACGCTCCCCCAAAGCTGCACAGTCATTTCCTCTTCATGGGTTCGACATTTTCTGGTTTTGGATCAGTAGATGCTGTAGTTCAGTAGATGTGGATGGCCGTCATGCACAGTCAAACATCTAGAAATGTTTCCGAACACACGTCTAGTCTTTAATGAGACCAATGTCACACCTCTCCTCAGCTCTCTCAGGGCTCCAGACTGGCGTAAAAACATGGTATAAAATGGCATTATTATTATAAAATTTGCATGTTATGTGCGTTGTAACACAGTTCGTAAGAACGGGAAGAAGGAGGCGGGAACCGGCGAACATTCAACGTAATTTTAATAAACTCCAAATAAACAAAACGAAAGTAAAATGGCGGCAGTTCCTCACGGCGACTGCCGCCCACACAAACATAATAAAACACAACATAAAATCGAGGCCTGGTCCTCTCTCGTCCTTCACTGCCATCGCTCCTCATTTATGCTCCTCCGTGAGAGATACGAGACCGGTGTAGTGCGCAGGTGACGCTCATTATCAATCACGTCACTAGCCTCGCGCTGTTCCCTCACGGCTCTCGCCGGCCCTACTTGTCACATGCGTGTTCTGTGACCAGTAGCCTATCACAATTAAATGAGATGCGGCGTACCAAAAAACTAACAAGTAATGTGAGAATCACCGTTCCAGACCAGAAAAACTGTCAAAATGAAAAATACATGATTTTTTCAAACAATCCTCATCAAGTACCAACGCTGATGACACTCCAGGGGCATGTTCAAGCTCAAACTAGTGCGCAGCGTTTCGCTTCGGTTTCCGGGTTAAACGACATGTTTCCTGTAAACGGTGTGCAACGGGGTTTGAGGTACGTTTTCTCAAAAATGTCAGGCAATCAGCGGCAGCATGTATTAAAGAGACAGCTCGCACAACAGGTCCAAGTAAAGTCATTTACAAATGTGTCCGCTGCAGCTCGGTATACGCAACAATTGAAGATATTAGAAGACATGTTTGTCTGTAACATCGAGCATATTTTGCAGTATTAAACACGTATTTATACCGATTTCATCAGGCTCTGAAAATTCTTCAAGAAGAGCACAAAGAATGGCCTTCTCAGCTGCCGTAGTTGTAAATCTTGCTTCATCAGAACAGGGTGTTCAACGCAAAAAATGTTTTAGCCTGATACTAAAAAAGCAATGAGTGTCAGTCAATGAGCACCGTGCCGAAATACTTTCCAAACTTCTTGGATTCAAGAGCTTTCATGGCTAAGGTGTGATCACGAGACAGAAAATGTTTTGGGACTTTTGTAACAGTGCAGGCAAAGAAATTTCAGATTTCATTACAGGAACTAACCATTTCAAAAAATAAAACACGGCGAAAGTCACGAGCATTTTACATTATCATGAAGAGTGGTCCATGACTACAGCGTTACAAAAAAAAAAAGTTAAATTTACGGTAAAAAAACGGCAGCTGTGGTTGCCAGAACTTTACCGTAAAAAATATGTTAGCAATTTTTTAGGTTTTACAGGACAGCTGTTTGTTTTACAGTTTGAAATTGTACAATTTAAAGGTTTATATTGTAATAATTATGGTTCATAACTGTTTATTTTACTGTAAAAAAAATCTGTTAAATTTACAGTAAAAAGTATTTTATTAACTGATATAATGTTAATTTACCAACCTATTGAAGTACTAATATCTTTTTTTACTTTTGTAATACAGTGACAACCACCAATCACAGGGGTGATGAGAGTCACATGATGAATCAAAGCTCATCTGAGAAGGACGATACTAATATATAGGAACACACGGTGTCATTCACACACATCATGGTAACACACATGCAATAAACATTCATTTAACAACATTAGATATAATATAAAACCCTAATGTACATCACTGATTAGAAAAAAACTAAGAAACAGAGTTAGCAAAAATACATGTGGAAATGTCAATTTACAGTTTTTTACTGTAAATTATACAATGAAGTGTTATTTTTCGCTTCAAAAAACTGTAAATTTAACGATATTTTACCGTAAAACGACCCTAAATGTACCATTAGTTCTATTACAGTTATTCACCGTATATAGTACGGAAACATTATTTTTTCACCGTAGCATTTTTACAGTCTTTTACCGTTAAAATCACAGTCATTTTTTTACAGTTTCTCATGCATGGGAACTGCATGACGAAAAGAATGGAAGAAGCTAAATATTAAGTTTAACACTTACATGACCACATGTGAGGAGCTGCCACTCACTAAATTTACCTCTCAGGTGTTACTGATGAAGAAAAATGCACTTGATGTGAGCAAAACGTATGACAATGAGTTTGTAGGAAGCATTGCAGATAAAAGAACATGCACTGACAGACACTCATACATATAATTACATCTCCATTATCACTGACGTCTCGGGTAAAGACAATGGGGTTGCACACAGCAGGCACATTTCTGCAGGTGTATCAGTGAACCTTTAGCTGAGCTTCAAAACTGCCATGCACACGGAGTATTAGATGAAATAAAATGCTTTTTTAGTAATGCTAATCAAACTGAGCATGACTGGTGGCAGACGAAAATTATAACCTTTGGAGAAGATAGGTGTGCCTCAGGTGGAGTAGGTGCTCTCTTAAGAGAAGACACGATCTTTCACAGACTGGAATTAGCCATGCTGCATGTTCAGAAGTCTAGTATAGAAAACGGACCATTTTAACCCCAAAAGCAAGCGTTGAAAGCCATTGGGATGGAGTTACGAACACATTCTGCAGTGGAAACCCAGTGCCGGTTGCCTCACTTTCTGTTTTTCTTGCATCTGATGTCACTACAGCCCAAAACAGGATAAAATCTAAAATACGTAATTCACTCCATGTGCCTTGGAAGATTGGATCAGGATCAGCACTGAAGGCCCATCAGTTGAACAGTTTGATCCTGAGCCCTGTGTCAAACACTGGCTTTCTGCAAAAAAAACAAGAGCAGGCGGACAAACTACACTTAGTGGCCAAGTGATGCTGACATAATTATGGTCAGTGACACTGGTTCAGATTCTGTGTTAAGAAAACTCTTTAACTGTATAAAGTTCATAAGCTGGAAAAGACTTCACCCAAAAATTTCATTTCAGTCATTAGTTCGTCTCCCTCATGTGGTTCTACACCCGTAAGATCTTCCTTCATCTTCAGAACACAAATGAAGATATTTTTGATGAAATCCGATGGTTCAGTGAGTCTCTATTGACAGCAAGATAATTTACACTTTCAGATGAACAGAAAGACACTAAAACATATTTAAAACAGGTCATGTGACTACAGTGGTTCAACATTAATGTTATAAAGAGACGAGAATACTTTTAGTGCGCCAAAATAACAAAATAACGACTTTATTCAACAATATCTAGTGATGAACGATTTCAAAACACTGATTCATGAAGCTTTACGAATCTTTTGAATCAGTGATTCAGTTCACATATCAAACTGCCAAAGTCACGTGAACTATTGAAATTGTGAAACACTTCTGACATAACGAAGCCTCGTTTACTGAAATCACGTGACTTTGGCGCTCCGAACCAACAATAAATTTTGAAGTAGAAGGAGTGAAATAGTATTTTCTTGTTAAACGCACTCCAATAATCTGTGTTTTATTTACAAGATCAGAATCAAATCACTCTCCTGAAGAGAGTCACCTGATATCTGGATCAGTTTCTCTCCTTTTGGCCAGTTCTGATATTGTTGCGTGTTGCCTGTGTCACTTGGTCTTAGTAGTGTTTGCTCAATATATGTCCAGGTCAGTGGTTCTTCCAACTACCCCAAGAAGAAAGGGAATAATCCAGTACCCCTAAAATGGTCCTGTAATCAGGGCCCAAGCCCTGAAAGATCAGGTTTTCCTTAGGATTCTTCCATGTTCTTTTTCGACAAGGTTTCAGGGGCTTTTGGGGCTCTTAACATGCTCAAAAACTCTTGAAAATTTGCCCACATATCCTGATCTGCGGTCTAAAGCTGGGGCAGGAGTGCTCTACAGCACCGCCTTGAACAGAATCTGAAATCTTGAATACATACAAGCACATATATGTATGAAACTTGGTTCACATATTAATCTCATTGGGCCAAACAACTTCCGCACTCTATGTCTTTAGCTCCGCCCAACAGGAAATGGGCTATTTAGGGTTGTTTGAAAAACGCATGCCTTGGAACGTGATATACTTCTCCTAGGAAATTCGTTCCAATCACAACCAAAGTCATAGAGGCACCAACTGCCAGCAGGAAGTGTCACCTTCAAAATGCTTTGAAATCACCCTCTCATTTTTTATCAGATTCACTTCAAACTTTACATTTGAACTTTCATTACAGCAGATGTAGGCCTCGGAAAGGATTCTTCATATCTTAAACACTGTTGCCATGGCAATGCATCAAACTTTTATATTCTTGGGTGTTTTTGAGGCTCTTAGCATGCTTCAAATAACATGAAAGTCGACACACACGTCACAGTGGTGAGCCAGCAGACATGGGCAAAGCCTTAGGAATGGGTGTGGAGAGGGACCTTTTGACAAAAGTGGGGTGTTTGTTTTACCTACAGTCACCAAACTTGGTACATATATTTTCCTCATTGAGCCGGGCAACTTTCTAATTTACTGTCATTAGCTTCGACCAACAGGAAGTCAGATATTTAGCTATGAATGTGAATTTTTTTAATAATCAGACTCTTAATTTTTAACTACTCTACCTATTGGATTCACACAATTCAAACTTTCTGAACATAGCGACAAGACATTGAAGATGTTAAATTGTGAACGATTAAAGTAACCACAGAAAGGGAAACAGGAAGAGCTCGTGACATAATTCTTTTACATTTACCCAGTTAAAATACATATTCCTCATCGTGTACAGTTGCCCTGAGGCGGTGTGACCGGGGATTGGGCCCGTCATCACTGCTTGCAGCTATATTTGCTGATGTAATTTTATTTATTTATTTTGTTATCATTTATCTTTATAAATGTGCTCTAAGACTAAAAACAAAGTTTTTTGTAGTCATGTATTGGTTTACTTCTTTAATGTTCTGTAATTTGCTTCAATTTACAGATTGTTATTGATTTTTATTCCAGTTTCGCGCCTTTATAAAACGGTCTCTCATTTTTTCCCAAACTGACCTTTCCATTGCTTTCCTGTCCCATCTATGGAAAATCAACAGTCGTTTCTGGCAACATACAGTAAACTACACTTGATATGTCTGATGTGAGCTCTAATATATTTTTAGATATTACTGTGTAGGCAGATCTGAGATCATTTCTGCTATTAGTGTTACATTGACATTAGTGTACAACTGGAAATTTGTATGTGTGTGTGTGTGTGTGTATGTGTGTGTGTGTGTGCGCAGAGGAGACACCCTCACAATTTAAAGGATCTGGAACATTTAACATTTTTGCCAGGAAGAATGGATGAATATTGCCAAGTCAACATGACTCGACTCAACATGAGTGCTGTGGCCAAATCAAAGGGTGCTTTACTAAGTATTAGTTGGGAGATGTGCACACTCTATTTATTTTATTTTTAACTGGGGTGTGTAGACATTTTAAATCTACTCTACATGTCAAGAGATCAGCGAATGTTTGATTTCCCAATCCATGACCCCTTCAAACATACTCACTCTTCTTGTTAAAGCTGACAGATGTAACTTTTTAAGTTTTGTCCGCTTATCTCAGTATCATATGCAGAGACACAACTGATAAATTATAACTAAGATGATTATGACAAAGTCATCCATTTGGTAGCTTGATTTCCCGATGAGTGTAAGCGCTGTGGCTCTGTGGCACTTTCGGAACATGGCTCTGTTTATTTGAGCGGATCACCAAGCTCAGCTGTTGTCCGCAGAAAGATATGCGTTGACAATCTCATTCATTTCAGTGGCAGTGGGCCGACTGGCACAGGATCCCCAGTAGTGCGCAATTAGAAATCAGTTTCTAATCTCACTCAGTTCTGGACACAGTTGTTTCTGAAGTTACATTCCTGTATCTCAAAGAGTAGCACATGTGCTAGCAACATCAAGGTCATGGGTTTGATTCCTGGGGAATGCATCGACTGATAAAATATACACCTTCAGTGCACTGTATGTCACCTTAGATAAAAGCATCTGTCAAATACATAAATGTATATAAATGTTAAGCCGATACAACTAAATTTGATTTGTAAATGTCATGTGACGAATTGCAGCGGCAAAAATCATGACAACGTTTCATGTTTTTAAGAGCCAGGCTCTTTTTTTTAAGCGGCTTATTGGTTTTATAAAGCAGTTTCTGCATACAGCAAAAAAAAAAACATAGAACAGCAAACGTTCATTAATTTATTAATAATAATGTGTGTTTACAGAGAGTTCTACAACAACTTTAAATGTGTTTCAGCCAATCATAATCAACGAATCTGTTTTATAATTTGAATTTTGCCTCTAAATGAATTAGAATCGCGAAAGTTCAATCATATTTTTGTTTTAATGTTTCATCAGCTGTGGGAATTCAGATGAAACTAGAGTTCTTCCAGAGGAAGTTCTGGACTGCCAGCAGACAGGTAATGACACACACACACACACACTGATTTTTAAATAGGAACATTATATAGACTTTTATTGTTTTTACACCATTAGTTATAAATACTGTGGTGAATTCAGGGTGATTGGGGAACTTTTTTTTTTTTTACCATTGTAGATGACTTGGAAAAAGTGTACCTGAATTCACCCTATAACCCTATACCACTAAAAGAAAACTTTTTAACAATGCTCTATTTACTTTATTTATAATGCATGTTTTTTTTTGTTTTGTTTTACAAATGAGGACGTCCAAAATGTTTTTTTTGTCAGATGTTGCTCACTTCTGTGTATCAATACGGTATAAGTAGACATGCATATGAATGATCTCTGACCGCACACTCACTTGCAAATACTTTATTCTCCATCGTTTCGGCAAGAAGCCTTTGTCAAGGTATAAGAAGACAATTATTCACAGGTGTAAGTTTAGCATACAATCAATCAGTTAACAAATCTAAAAAAAAATCTATATATAAATCAATAAATAATCTCTATTGTGATGTTGGTTGATGCTGTTGTCTATTTATTCCTATCTTTTGTCATGTTTTATCTGTCAGTGGGATTTTTTTAGAGTTGTTAACTGATATGACCTGCACCTCGGACAGTGTGCGTTTGTCCTTGTCTTTTTGATAAGTAGGTATGCACACATAATTTTTATTAATTTAATATTTTTTAGTTAGCCTATATATTTTGTTACTGTTACGAGGAGGCAGCGGGTTGAGATCCAAATGCAGTTTATTAGTAGACGTAGTCAAACAGGCAATGGTCAAATATCAGCACACAGTTACATAAACAGGATCGTGGTCAAAACACAGGAGGAAATGTCAGGACAGGCAACGGGAAAACAGGCAGAATCAAAACAGGAAATCAAACACGGGAAAATAACGCTCGGAATTGACAGTGTGACCAAATCAATACGTCGCAGTGAATCTTGTTTGAGTTGTGCTTATATAGTGGAAGTAATGTGCTACAACTGGCTGGGGTGATCAGTGACTGGGTGAGGGGCTTATGGGAAATGTAGTCCGTGTGACTGAATGTGAGTGTGAAGGTGAAGTGCCCTCTATTGGTTATCTCGGGCACTTTAGCTGAAAATTGTGACAGTTACATTCATTTTTAGAATAATTTCATGGTAAAAAATTCTGTATTTTACAAGCGCATTGTGCGTGTCAATGGCCTGAAATTACGTGAGAAGTTTGGGGGTAGTGCCAAAAATACATTTTTGAAAAGCATATCGCTTTTTATTACTTTGGTCTTTCTTTCATGAGGTTGGTCTCATGTACAAAATTTCTTTATAATAATAATATTTGCCGTCAGAATATTGTTTTTATCTTGTATCCTCAGTGTGCAGCGCTTGACGGGAAGTGTTCCATCAGCTGTGACAACGATGTGAGTGAACATATTTACTCTTTTTACTCTTTCACTATTGCAGAACACAACTCTATTTTTGTGTTTTTGTCATTTTTCTGCCCCGTTTCTGTTGCCCACCCTGTGTAGGATGTCAGCTGTTACCTCATAGACAACAATGGATTCATTATTGTGGCGGAGGATCTGTCTTTGGTGAGGGACACATCAAGTTTGCTCTTTTGAATACTTGACTATTCATAAGTGCTTAAATAATAATCGTTTATTCCGTATATTATTCCTTTATATTTAGAATTCAGGCCAATTATAATGCCCACTGCAGTTCTGGAGGCTGTGGTGAAGAATAATTTAATTTATATATAAATTATTTCTGAATTTCTGAAACATGAGCTCAGTGTGCTTGTGATATTACAGCCTGCTCTCATTGTTAATACATAGGTATAAATACGTAACTTTCAAAGACACTGTAACACAGTTCGTAAAAATGGGAAGAAGGAGGCGGGAACCGGCGAACGTTCAACGTAATTTTAATAAACTCAAAAACAAACAATAAAACGAAAGTAAAAGTATGTGTGGGCGGCAGTCGCCGTGAGGAACTGCCGCCCACACATACAAAATAAAACACAACATAAAGTCCAGGCCTGGTCCTCTCTCGTCCTTCACTGTCGTCGCTCCTCTTTTATGCTTGCGGAGCTCCTCCGTGAGAGACACGAGACCGGTGTAGCGTGCAGGTGGCGCTCATTATCTCTCGCGTCACCGGCCTCGCGCCGTTCCCTCACGGCTCTCACCCGCCCTGCTCGTCACAGACACAAAACGTACATTTTTTACGTTTAGAAAGGTGCTTAAACGTGCAATAGTGACGTATTTATAGCACTAAATCGTGAAAATACTTATAAATACGAATCTTTCATGTCATAAAGATATGTATAATTTCCCTTTTATCGTTTTGGAGATAAATGTAAGATCCATGAACCTCAACCTAAACATGCCATTTTATACAGAATGTTAAAAGAATAAAATATAATGGACAGGAATGTGTCGGAAAATGACAATTTTAGCAACAATATTAACATTAAAAGAATACTTTGAGCCTCTAATCCTACACCTACCCAGAACCATTTCTTAAAACTAATTACATTTATAAATAAAAGAATAACAGACAAACAAGCGTGATTACAATCATTTATATTATTGCAAAAATGTCAAAAGTGGAACCAAAAGTAGGTGATGATGAGTTGGAGTCGCAGCCTCTCTATTTTTTTAATGGAGTACAGAGCAGAATTTAAGTTATTAATCCATGAAAATATGAATCCGGCTTCTTCGCTCAATCCATTGAAACACGGCATGTCTCGATCTGTGACGAAGCAGGTGAGAAGCGTTCGATATCAGTGCCGTAAAGCGTGTCGTGACGCTTCTCGAGGAGCAACTTTCAAATTTGAATCATATCGAGCGTAGGCTTCGACTGAAGATGAAGATGAAGATCACCGGATAAAGGGCTGGATTTGGATCTGTTTCTAAAGATCTGGAGTACAGCGAACAAATAAAATTGCTGTGATTTGTGAATTCATGTTGTTTTGGTGAATCTCATGTCAGTCTCTGCAGGAGAAAACGCCACAGCAAACAAACTAAATAGTTAAACAACTACAGAAATGTTCAGGTTTCATAGTGTAGTCCTGTTTAACATTATGAAATCCTGCCGAGTTTGCAGAACAAATCACAGAAATGTTATTTCATAATAACGCTTCATATTTCATTTCAGTAGATGATCAAATAAATTCAATAAAAACATGTATTGATGCGATGCAATTGAATTCAACAGATTCAAAACATTAATGCCACGATTGCTATTCATACAAAAGTATTTTTACGTTTTAGTGCTATAAATACGTGAATATTGTATTGACGTTATTCTCATGAGATCTGGACGTGTCTCTTTCAGACTGGTGTGTTCTTTGGGGAGGCTGAAGGAGCTGTGATGAGCAAACTGGTTTCAATGGGATCTTTTAAGAGGTACGTCAATGCTGAACGACACAAGGGACATTAGATTGTTTCTCTTCAGTGTGAACAGTGAGTCAAAACAAGATGATCAAGGAAGGGTGACATTTTAAAATGCAGAAATAACTGGTTATATATGCAACACTGTTCATGTTTTGATCCAAATCATCCAATGGATTTCATTTGTGGATCATAACTTGAAACAATAAAAGGTAGGAATGAACATGAAACTATATCATGTTTACTTTTTATTAAATGCATAAAAAAATTGATTGAATAACTTTATAAGGTCGTGACAGGCTCTCCCTCACTCATGGACTACATTTCCCATAATCCACCCTGGCACTTAACCACACACACTCATCTAGCCCTCATCTCCAGCACTATGTAGAGCACACACACTCTCTCAGTCATCGTCTGGCCTCGTCTGATGCTACTTGACCTTTATGTTCCCGATTACTGCTGTTACCTTATCCGAGTCGGTCTCCAGTCATCTCTCGTCTCAGCATTGTGTGTGTGTGTGTGTGTGTGTGTGTGTGCTCCGACGGTTCTGTAAGACGCAAAGTTAATACACTTTATAATAACTTTCATTAATAAATCATTAACAAACATTATATAATGCTTAACAGATCATTAGTTAATACATACCTACAAATATGAGAGCATAAAATGAACTTATTAAATATTACCTAATGATTAACAGATCAATATATAATGTACATTAAAATGCATTTCAATTCATATGATCATGTTGTTTTTTTTTTTTTAAATCTGCAAATGATTTTAACAGAAATTATGCAATGATTAAAAGATTATTTGTTAATGTACTTTTGGATGCTAGCAAATGTCAATAAACTTCAGTTCCTATAGCACTTTTTTACATTTACAAATGTGAAAAAATAGCTTAAGTAATTCGCGTAGTTCAAAAGTATTTCAAAATGTTAACATAGTTCTATACCACAGAACTCGATCAGAATAATATCAAATAAGAAATCTAAAAGTGACAATAGATGCTGCGCACTTTTGGTGCTTTGCTCCTAATGAATATTTCCCAGAAGGTCACTCACAAATACATAGACATAAATTAATGCAAAGATAGCTCTTGCACATACACATGGATGTAAAATGACTCTTTCACACACATCAGTGGTTGAGGTACAGAAAGAGCTGCAAGCAATAACTATAATTATCTCTGATTTACAATTTAATGTGATGTAAAGGGCCTTACTCTCACTCTCACACTCACACACACACACTCATTACTGAAATGAAAAAAAATATTTACATTTTGTATACAAGTATTGTATTTGTTTAAGTTCATGTGTTAGTTCATAACATGTCATTAGTTCAGTGAGTTCACACTCACACACACAATGACATTTGCATTTTAGTAATGTTTTTTTTTTCATAGCAATCCTGGATAATATGCATTAACAATAATACCAAATCTGTGGATTTGTTTTCAGGGTGAATCTTTATGACTACCGGGCCATCTGTAGGGTGTACGCACAGACCAGTGATACGGCACACACACTCTTACATGTGAGTACTGCACAAAGCCATTACACTACATCTGTTAATTTGCATGTATTCCTCATTCCCAGTTTTTCTGATTCTGTGTCTTTCTATGGTTTCGGTCATATTTTTACAAAAGCAAAACACTAAAACATATTTTCTTATTTTGCTCGGTACACACATGCTCATAATATCAGTTCTCCACAGACATTTCACCCATCACAAAAGTGTCATCACATTTGTATACTTTCATGAATATATGGATACAAATCTATGGTTACACTCAGGGCTGGGTATGTTACTTTTAAAATGTATTTCACTACAGTTTACAAAATACATGCTTTAAAAGTAATTTGTAACGTATTCCGTTACATTACTCAAGTTTAGTAACTTAATCTGAATACTTTAGAATACTTTGGAATACTAATAAGTGTGAAACAAACACAAAAAAGGTCATTGCAAGTTTTTATCTCACAATTCTGACTTTTTCCCTCAGAATTGTGTGATATAAAGATGTAATTGTGAGTTATAAAGTCAGAATTATGAGATATAAACTCGCAATATTGAGAAAAGTCAGAATTATGAGATATAAACTCGCAATTTTGAGAAAAGTCAGAATTATGAGAAATAAACTCGCAATATTGAGAAAAGTCACAAATATGAGATATAAACTCACATACTAAATTCACAATATTAAGAAAAAAAGTCAGTATTGCAAGTTTATATCTCCCAATTCTGACTTTATAACTTGCAATTTTGAGTTTAAATCTCGCAATTCTGAGAAAAAGAAGTCAGAATTGTGAAATGCAAACTCACAATTGTGAGGGTAAAAACAAATTCAGAGAATCACCAATTTCTGTTTAAATGACATTAAAACTCAAAGTAATCACTTTGGTAATCTAAAACACTTTTCAGATGTAACTGTAATCTGATTACCACCCATTTAAAATGTAACTGTAATGAAATACAGTGACTCAAATTTTGAATTTTAAATATGTAACTTAGTTACTTGTATTTCGTTACTCCTCAACCCTGGTTATACTTTATTTCAATAGTCCATTTTAGACATCCTAATAACTATAATTAACTTTGCAACTACAAGTCAACTAACTCTCATTAGAGTATTAGTAGGGTTAGGTTAGGGTTTGGGTTAGTAGAATAAGTTGACGTACTTGAAAAGTATAATGTCTGTTTGGGGGCCGTCAAAAAAGTGTTAGCACAGTTTGCTGTGTCAACTAACTCTCTGCTTAATATCTACTAACTTTTTATTTTGATGGTCCCCCAACCGACATTCTACTCACTAACTTTGCAAGTACATGTCAACTTATTCTAACCCTACCAGACTATTAATACACTTGAATGGGTCTTATAGTCAACAGAATGTGTAAAACGAAGTGTAAAAAGGAAGTGTAACCCTATCGCAGGTACATCAAAGAAATTTCTCTGGTGCCACCTTGAAAGTGTGGTTAGCGCTTCTCAAACCATCAGACTCAGCTATACGATTCAGTTTGCCAGTCACAAGCTCAGGTACAGCGGCGTTCTTTTTACCTCAGTGCCGGGCAAGAACACCCCTGTCCTGTTTGCAGAGATTGCAGTTCACTTGACGAAGGTTGCAATAGAGCCTGTACCTCCAGCTGAGATGAAGAAAGGGTTTTACAGCACTTACTTTATTGTACCAAAGAAAGGCAGTGGGTTGCAACCAATCTTAGATTCTGTGAGTTTTGAAGCTCCCCTTCAAGATGTTAATGCAGAAACACATTCTTACATGCGTTTGCCATCAAGAATGGTTCATGGTGATAGACCTGAAAGATGTACTTTCATATCTCGATTTTATAATTCGTTACATTTTATATAGCTCTTTTCTGGGTACTCAAAGCACTTCACATATGGAAAGGCGGGAATCTCCTCAACCACCACCAATGTGCAGCATCCACCTGGATGAAGTGACGGCAGCCATATTGCAGGATATGGGGATGATTAGGAGGCCATGATGGACAGAGGCCAATGGGCAAATTTGGCAAATTTTTTGAAGGACATCCTGGGATTTTTTAACCACCACAGAGAGTCAGGACCTCGGTTTAACGTCTTATCTGAAGGACGCTGCTTTTTGACAGTATAGTGTCCCCATCACTTTACTGGGGCGTTAGGACCCACACAGGGTGAGCGCCCCCTGCTGGCCTCACTAACACCTCTTCCAGCAGCAACCTAGTTTTCCTAGAAGGTCTCCCATCCAGGTACTAACCAGGCTCAGCCCTGCTTAGCTTCAGTGGGAAACCAGTCTTGGGCTACAGGGTGATATGGAGTCTACCTTGACACAGACCGCTTATTGGGTTTGCTTTCGAGGGTCAGGCATATCAGTACAATGTCCTCCCTTTTGGCCCTGTCTCTGTCACCTCGAGTCTTTATGAAGGTCGCAGAGGCCGCCTGTGCTCCGTTAAGGGAAGTATGCATCCAACTATGTCAACGACTGGCTCATTCTAGCTCACTCTCGGGAATTTTGTTTGCGCACAGGGACCTGGTGCTCAGACACCCCAGCCGATTAGAGCTTCAGGTCAACTGGGGGAAAAAGTAAGCTCTTCCCAGCGCAGAGCATCTATTTTCTGAGTTGGATTCAGTCACTATGATGATCTTACGAACGAATGCGCCCCTGAAGTTGCTCAGGGGGAAAGCATTGGTTCCACTGAAACATTTTCAGGGGCTCCTGGGACATATGGCGTCCTCAGAAGTGGTTATGCAATCACGGTTGAATCCAAGTGCCCTCTCTTTGAAGATGGCACTCCTGAATGTGCTCACTTCCATCAAGAAGGCCAGGGACCTGCAGGCTTTCTCTGTCAGCGAAACATGACTTGAGTTTGGTTCACAATACTCACATGTGATCCTGAGACCCCGGCCGGGCAAAATTCCCACTACCCTATTTAGGGACCAAGTGGTGAAATTCCAAACGCAGCCTTGGGATGAGGCAGAACCAGTCTTGTCGTTACTGTGTCCGGTGTGCACCCTGTGTGTTTACTTGGATCACACATAGAGCGTCATGTGCTCTGAGCAGCTCTTTGTCTGTTTTGGGGGGCAGCAGAAAGGGAAGGCTGTCTCCAAACAGAGGATGGCCATGGAATGCGGATGCAATTGCCTTGCCACACCAGGCCCAAGGTGTGCCGTGCCCCTTAGGAGTGTGAGCACACTCCACGAGGAGTGTTGTTTCCTCCTGGGCTTTAGTGAATAATGCCTCACCAGCAGACATCTGCAGAGAAGCAGGCTGGGTGGCACAATTTCTGGGTTGAGTCAGTTTCATTCCTTATGTTAGGTACGAACAAGTAAGCAGCGCGCAACTGGCCGGGTGTTCCGCCTGTGTGTGTTTTTTTGTCCATGTGAGTTCCTTGGACTGGTAAACCGTGGACGTGTTTTACCCTTCAGCATTTTTTGCCCCTTGAATTTGGCAGAGGAATTCGATTCCAGGCCCAGTACTCATAAAGCACACCCTTTTAGGTCAGCCCATGTACTTGAGGCTTGGTGTGTATATGTAGTGATTCCTGGACTGTAATCCCATATGATGCATTTTCCATGGTATGGTTTCCCTGATGGTAAACCTGTGTCTTCCCCTGGGCAGAGTTCTGCTCGGCCACCAGTCACTTTGTTTGTAGAAACTCTTCCCTCCTCAGGTAAGACCAACAACAGAGACTTCTTTCCCTGTTGGTAAGTCATGGTGTACACATGTTCCACATGTTATTCTCCCTTTGGGCAGGATGTGGTCTTTTTTCTGTATAGACACAACGTCTCATCCCTCCATCAGGGAATGGAGATTACAAAAGTAACCTAGAAGTTTTTTTATTGTACGTAATGTATAATAGCTCAGCCACATCCTTAACTAAAATGCTGCCATGATAACTACTCTGTCCCTCTCAGTGTTTGACTGGTTATTGTTCTTTTTCTTGCAGCCATACTTTGCTCTATTCGCAGCTATCCGGTGGCTACTGACTGAGTTTGTCATGTAAGACTCTGATCTTATGAACTCCTCTAATGTTTTGGCTTTTGTACACATGTAATATTACTGTACTTCTTACTCTAATTTGTTCTCTCTTTTGAGTACCTTTTGTTATTGTCCCTTTTCCTTTGCTTTTGCAGATTTCTGGTTGAGTTCAACCTGTACAGCTGGTGGTACTCTGACCTCACCATTAAGGGTATGTTTAATAGTACTGTAGTGTTTATGAGGCTGTGTGTTTGATGTGTTGATGGCATCAGGTCTATATAGATCCCATTCTTGACATTAAATGCAAGTGAGAAAACTGTAGAGACTTCAGGAAGTTGCAATACTTAATGGATTTAAGTTAACTAGTGCTCAAAGTCAGTCATGTCACAGTACGCTAATTGTCTTCATCATTGGAGTAGGTGATGTTCATATGTCAAATTGCATGATGTGAAATTTCAGTTGTAACACTATATGTAGAAATAAAATGTGTATTTTAAAGCAGGTTGAACAGGACTGAATGGATGCCATTCATGTCTGTGTGCTTAATTTTGTACAGTATTTTTCATTAATTCCTTCAAGTGATACATATTTACAGTTTGTAGAGCAATGTTTTTCTCTCTGTCTGTTTCTCTCTCTAGCTCAGAGAGGAGGCAAAACTATGTTGGTCCCTTGTGATACAGAGTATCCAGCATTCGTGTCTGAGCGCACCATTAAGGAAACCGTCGGGAATATTGACTGTGAAAGCTGTGTTAAGTATGTTCAATACTCAGACACACATACAATCACATATGCACAGGCACATATATATATATATAGGACAGCTGGGGTCAGCACAAAATACATCAGAGAATCTTTATACGGTCAGTTCACTCTCATATTGTAACGAGGAGACAGCAGGATGGGATCCAAATGCAGCTTTATTGAAAAACGTGGTCAAACAGGCAATGATCAAAACGCTGGCAAACCGGTATGGAGGAGGTTAGGCAGAATCGTAGTCGATAAACAGGCAAAGGGGTCGATACAGGCAGCAATAATCAAACAGTCCAGAATAACAGGCAGTAAATCCAAGTGGCAAGCAGAGAACGTTGAAAAAACAGGGAAACAGGCAATAACAAAACCAGGAAAACAGACACGGGAAATAACTCTCAGGAATGACAGAGTGACCAAATCAAGACTTCGCCAAGTATGTTTGTGTGTGTGAGGCTTAAATAGTGTGGGTAATGGAGTGCAGCTGGTGTGGTAATCAACGGCTGGTGAATGAGGTGCAGCTGGTGCGGTGATCAGTGAATGGGTACGGGGCTTATGGGAAATGTAGTGAGGAGTGACTGCAGAGAAAGTGAAAGTGTATGTGTGTGAGTCCATGGTGAAGTCCTGACGGGCACTTCACCTGACATATAATTCTTTACACTTAAATTATAATTCACTTACACTTGCTCCTTTTCCATCACAATAGTCCTGGTTCTCATGAAGGAGCCACTGGAACAAGATATTGATACTCGGCAACAAGATATTGGTTAATTTTACATATTGCATTGTACATTTACATTATCAAAAGCTCTGTTCATTATAATGAGAGTGAGATTTGTTTTGTTTTATGTGAATATGTGAATTGTGTACAAGAGAGGGAGAGAAAGAACAAGGGACGAACAACTCAAAGCTGTTCATTTAACCCCTCAAGCCCTGAGGGTATTTTCAGAGTATTTTCAGACTGTTTTATATTGACAAGTGGTTTGAGGTGGGGGTTGGGTTTGGATTCACCAAAAAGAATTAATTTCAACACAAGCTCAAATCTTCCCAAACAGAGTTTTTGATATGCCATCTAAAGTTACTGACTATACATCGGTCAGCTTTTATCCAAGGTAAGAGGGAAGATGATTAAGAAAAAAATACCTGTGTTAACCTGTGTGCATTCAACACATGTGCAGATGGAGCGCTTCTTTGTTTCAGTATATGAACACTTGTCTGCCTACATACAGATTCCACACAGCATTGACGCTTTCATCCACACTTTTCTTCTTTGGAGCAGATAAAAGGTGTTTTAAAAAGTCTTCAAATCTAATTGCTGTCTTGTCCTTCCCAGATCGTTTGTCATTCAGCAGATTCCCAGCAGTAATCTCTTCATGGTGGTCATTGACAACACATGTGACTGCAGTGACTTTGGACCCGTCACCATGGACCCCATCGAAATCATGTATATCCTTAATAAAAAGGAGGTGCAGTCACTGTAATTTACTTTATTTTATTCTTAGATTTGTCCGTGTTTCTCACATTGATATCCCACTCTGGAGACCATGGTTACACTTTATTTCAATATTCCACTTTAGTCAACTTTGCAACTACATGTCAGCTAAGCCTCATTAGAGTATAAGTAGACTGTTAAATTTGGGTTTGGGTTAGTAGAGTAAGTTGACATGTGCTTGCAAAGTTACTTATAGTTAGTATAATGTAGTAACGTCTCCCGTGGGCGGTTGCATATACTGCTTAGACTAGTGTAACGAGGCGGCGGTGGGTTTAGATCCAAATGCAGTTTATTAAAAGATGTGGTCAGACAGGCAATGGTTACAGATCAGCAAACAGGATTTGAGGAGACAAGACAGG
Source organism: Zacco platypus (assembly GCA_038088235.1). Taxonomy (NCBI): domain Eukaryota; kingdom Metazoa; phylum Chordata; class Actinopteri; order Cypriniformes; family Xenocyprididae; genus Zacco; species Zacco platypus. Next base: position 30,109,955 of record CM076073.1, read on the forward strand.
ATCGTGGTCAAAGATACAGGCAGTAGTCGAGGCAGGCAGCAAGGATCAAACACCGGGTAAAACAGACAGGATCGAAAACAGGAAAACAAACACGGGAATATAACGCTCAGAAATTGACTGGGTTTAGAACAATACTTCGCAGCGACTGGAAGTGTGAGTGGTGCTTTTATAGAGGTGTGATGTGAATCAGGTGTGCTAGTAATCAGACCTCAGGTAATGTGCTACAGCTGGCAGGGTGATCAGTGACTGGGTGAGGGGCTTCTGGGAAATGTAGTTCGTGTGACTGGATGTGAGTGTAAGTGAGTGAGTGAGTGTCCAATGTGAAGTGCCCTCTAGTGGTGACTCAGGTACCTTGACTGATAATAGTGACAACTGGTCTTAAAAGTAAGTCATCTCATTTATTTTTAACACTGGTCCTAACTTTTTGTTGTGATCCTCTTGTCTAACTACTAGTTGGTCAAACTAGTTCTTAAGACTTAGCATAAGTGTTACAAATTTAAGCGCAAGTTGCTTTTTTTAGTCACGGTCTCTGTTTTCCTCGAACTGTCTTTTATCATGTTTTTTCCCTTAACTTCATTGCACATAATGAGTCTCTGAAATGTGAAAGGTTGAAGTTTCAGAAGGACAGAAGGCGCCCAGACACGTGCCACCCCTTCCATCATGAGGTACGGAGTTGTGACAGTTCTGAGTTAAGTCAGAAATGACTTGAATAACCATTCATCGCGGGTAGATGCTGTGTGCAGACCAGTGTAAATGGTAACATGCACTATTAGCATTTGAACGTATTGAGTATTTCAATTTATTTTTGTAATAGCAATTGACCCTTCGCAAAGAGCGCATGGCTTGTCGGATATAGCAACAGTAACTCTCACGCCACACATCATGTTCTCACGCAGTGAAAAACATCCTGGAGCAAAGAGGACACTGACAACGTATGAAACAGTTTCATATTTAAAATATCGTAATTTTTTAAAGCAGTTGAATCAATAAATAGCGTCTAGTGTGTGTTTAATGTGTGGTGACAGATCGCTGTAGCTCCTCGTGAAGCGATCATCTCTTCATACTAGTTCATTTATAGCATCAAATAAACATGAATGAACATCAGAAGGAATGTTGTTTCAAGACGTGATTCAAGTTCACCAACGTTAATCTACTAACTCCCCTGACTGCTTTGACGGACAAAATGGTGGATTCGGGGTTATGATTGGTCAGATCGCCTGTCAATCAAACTGTTTGCGAAGGGTCGATTCCAAGCTTTATTGTAATAGTTAACTATTGTCTGATTACTACAATGCTGATCTTTTGGTAGAATTCCAATCATAAGCTGAAAACTTTTTTTACATTACATTCCTGCAATTCAGTATACAGGATGTTTACATGAACATTGGAATCAGATGAGCGTCGATGGCTTTACCCACCGAGCCGCAGAGTTCATAATTCTGATATCAAGTCATTTTGTCCTTGTTTGATCCATCTGCAGGAAAACTCGATGGAGTGCGGCGGATCTGTGAGCTTGACTCCGTCACTGACCGCTACAGTTCTTGTATTCCTGATATACACCATCTTTCCCAGGTGATGAAAACTGGCTCCGCCCCCTTTCCCCCACCACGGCCAGTTCGACTCCGTCCAGCATGCAAAAAGTGATTAAATATTTATTTACACTGGAAAACTTAACTCATCCAAATCACTTGTTGATAGACAGCTACATAAAGCAAAAAAAAAAATCTTTTTAGTAATAATGATATTTACAACAAGTTCTCATTTATTAAGAGGAATTAATGCAAACTAACAATGAGCAATACATTTGGTACGGTATTTATTCATCTTTGTCAAAAAATAATGAGTAGCACTTTATTTTACGGTCCTGTTCCCCGTGTACATATTATATTAATTGCAATAACTGGGTAATTACTACTAACCCTGAACCCAATCTTAACCCACGCATTATATTTTCTTAGGTAAGTACATGTAAGTGCACATACTGTAAAATAAAGTGCAACCAAAAAATATCTGTTCATGTTAGTTCACAGCGCATTAACTAATGTTAACAGAAACAACATTTAATAACGTATTAGTGATTAACCACAATTAAAAATGCTGTATATACGTATTGTTCATTGTTAGTTCATGCGAACTAATGTAGTTAACAAATGAAACCTTATTGTAAAGTCTTTACATATTTTATGTACACATAGTTAATAGGAAACATTTTACAAACAAGGCTACAGGAGACTGGGAACTGTGCTAACTAACTGATTTTAAGTATAATTCATAAATATCTACAAACAAATTCAATTGTGTCATAAATCTGAAATTTCTTGTTCTGTACTTGTTCTGTACTATTTATGATTTATGCCATACAACTGTGACGATGCAATAGTACGTGTTTAACAAGAGTGGATGTTCTATGTGAACATTGCCTTACAATAAGAGATACAACTGCTGTTTGTGTACTTTTGAAATAAATCTTTTTAAAAATACAAAGAGACAGAGCAGTGAGTTGATTTTTCCCCACGTTAGTATGCAGGTTGCCATTCTGTGCACATGTCTCATGTCAGTTTAAGGGTGCGTTCACACTTGTCATGTTTGGTTAGATTAAAACGAACCCTGGTGCGATTGCTCAGTTAGTGCGGTTCGTTTGAACACATGTGAACGCTGCCATCAGAACCCTGGTGTGGACCGAGAGCGCTAAAAAGACGGGTCTCGGTCCGCTTCCAAACGAACTCTGGTGCGGTTCGAGTGATATATGAACGCAACACGAACCAAAGACATGTAAACCAACCAAAAACAGGACGTGATGTCACAAGATGCGACGCTACAAGTCAGCTGATTTGACGACGCGGAAAGATCGGTGTCTCCAAAATGAGTCGAGGGCAAACGTGGAGCAACGAGGAGGTGAAGTTTCTGTTTCTGTGAACAACGGAGGAAATCCTGGAGCTGTTTTGAATGTTTTGAACATTTTATGAGCTCTTCGTGAGTTCGGTAAGCGAGATCCGTCACCAAATATACGTCATAAAAGCCGACCAATCAGGTCGTGACCGTATCTTTATGCCTTTGGTTCGGTAACGTAAGTTTCGCTGTTAAAAATGCCAGTGTGAACGCTAAGAGGACCAGGACTATATGTTTTGTTTTTGTTTTTTGGTCCGGACCAAACCAACCGAACTACAAGTGTTCACACGTGTTTGTTCGATGTTTGGTTCGATTAAAACGAACTCTGGTGCGATTGTTCTGTTAGTGTGGGTTATTTGAACACTTGTGAACATCCCACCCCTGGTGTGCACCAAACAAGAGGACCGAGGCCGCTGAAAACATGGGTCTCGGTCCGTTTTAAACGAACTCTGGTGCTGTTTGAATGATATATGAACTCAACACGGATCAAAGACACGTAAACGAACCAAAAACAGCCCCTAAAAAAAACAGAATGTGTGAATATTTTTTTTCTGTTGCCCATCAGGCATCAGAACCGCCTCTCGCAGCAGATCATTTGTGTTTGTGATGGAGGGATTCACTCCTTTACACAATTTATAAGCTCTTCACAGATTCTCGGCCGGTCAAAATATCACCACATTCAAACTACACACATACAACGAGCACATTTAGCCCAGGGCACAACACTGTTTTTGATGTTCGGCAAGTTCCGTCTCAAAATAAATGCCGACCAATCAGATTGTGAACGTGTCCCTGTGCCTTTAGGTTCGGTGATAAAAATGCAAGCAATTTTGTTTTTTTGGCAAACTAAGCAAACCGAACTACACATGTGAACACACCCTAAAGCTCAATTCCGTCTGCAGAACTGAAGACGAGGACGAGAGATGGTGGAGTGTGTCTGTATGGATAGATGGATAGGGTAGTCGTGGCCTAGATGGAGTCAGGCTTGTAACCTGAAGGTTGCTGGTTCGATTCCCACACCAGCAGGAATTGAAAGTGGGGAATGTGAATGAACAGCACTCTCTCCACCTTCGATGTGTAGCTTTAATTCATTTAGCGCATTCGTGAATGCAAGTTCATTCATTTATAACTTTTTAAGTCTGTTCCATTCATCTAAACAAATTAACACTGATTGTTTAAAGGGGTGGTTGATTATGATTTCACTTTTTTTAATTTTAGTTAGTGTGTAATGTTGCTGTTTGAGCAGGAACATCTGCAAAGTTACGGCGCTCAAAGTTCAAAGCAAAGAGAGAGATTTTCTTTTACAGAAATCGCTTTTAGACGGCTGGTAGGGATTATAATGTGCTTCTTCCTGGGTTATTGACATCACTAACCCTAAAATTTGCATAAACCCCGCCCCTGAGAACACACATCAAAGGGGGCGGGGCCATGTTGGGCTGCTTTAGAGAAGAGGAAGAGTTGTTGTAGTCGAGTGTTGTTGATGCCGTCATTTTACGCCGGACCGCTTCACAAACGAGGGTCGATTCAAGGAAAAAAGATGAACGTGACGACACATGCTAGTGATGAGTTGATCAACTCCACAGCAACTACATCAATTTATCCACTAACCGTTCAGAAACGTCTAAAAGTTGGAACTTCTTCCTGGAAAGGGTGTTTTCTGATAGAGTAGATAGGAGTTTACTTTAAATCTACTTTAGTCTTTCCCCGGAAATCCATGTTTTCTCTGTTATAGACTTCTACTGAAAGACTACAGAATCTCCGGATCAAAACACAGGTGAAGAAGAAGCAGAAACTAGTGATAAAAGCATTGCGGACGCACATGTTAAATAACGCGATCATCAAACATTTAATAAATCAAATCGGCCTAACGTTACTGAAAGAGATAGAGCAGATGAAGAAGAAACGAGTGTGAAGCTCTGAGGTGTTGACGGACTCGATCTACTCCATCTGTGTTTGATCATCGCTCTGAATCCCATCCGGACAACGTCTTTGACAAAAACACCATTGTCTCTGCTTTTTTTAATGAAAATTAACCATATTAAAGTGGATACATGAAGCAAGAATCAATTTTTTTAAAAATAAATAAAAGCACAAAAAGTTTCTTTTGAAACATTGCATGTTCAGATATTCATACAACAAAATATTCTGGTAAAGTTTTGTGAAAATGATCAAAAATTCAGGCACTGGAGACTAAACGCTGGCGGGGAAAGAGTTAAGGCGGTTATTTCTACAAGGTAAACAGGTTTTTATTTTGCGCCGTGGTTCCTCATGTGAAGCCCCCAAATGAATGATAAAGTCTGGACTCCACGACTGTATGTGAGTTATTTTCAACTGAAATCCTCTGATGAGGAAAGAACCATCTGAGAAAATAAATATATAACGATATTTGCAGTTTCTTTAGATGCCTTGTACATAGTACTTCGAAATTAATAGCAAGAAAGCAAACAGTCTTTGTCGTAATGGTTTCGGCTCTATAAATATAATTTATCCTCATCCTCTTTCGCATGCTCTCATTACTCGCTGCGCGCTTCTACTTGCAAACAAACTGGTCGACCGTGCGCGAGCAGCGCTTGCATTTGACGTAGCAGCACCAGTGGAACTTGCAGTGGCAGCGCTCCACCAGCTGCACCTTGTATTGATCGTAACCTCGCCCGCAACACATGAGTGCGCAGCCGTCCATGCCTTCAGACGTCTTGTTGCAGAGGCGACCTTGAGTTCCTAGAGAGCCGGTGGTCTTGTTCCCTATGCAGTAATCCGGACTGGGGTCTATGTACACCAGGTCGAGGCTAGTAGGAGAGTTAAATTTGGAGTGAACTTGAACGAGCTTTCCACGGCCGTTCAGCTTCATGGCAGCGGCGCTGTCGTATTTGTCCTTCAGAGCGTCGCCCACCTTGCGGAAATCTGCAAGTTGCAACCAGCACGTTTTGAGGCTGCAGGAGCCAGACACGCCGTGACACTTACAGGACACGTGGGCGAGATCTGAGGCCGTCTGTGACAGAGAAAGAGTTTATTAGATAGAAAGAATCATGATGAAGTGAGATAAGTTCACAAAGGCATAAGCAGGGTTTATTTTCATTCGATAAAAAAGAAAATCTCACTGAAATTTTTGTGTTTGGGTCATTCCATGAAACCTTTTCAACTTTGAAAAATTAAAATATAAAATAAGTTTAATAATTAAAAAAATTATACGTATGAAATGAAGACGACTTAAAATGACGTGAATTAAAATGAATTGTAATTGTGATTGTTAATTTATTGCTATTTACCTTCCTCGTGTTTTGATATTTTTGTCATCTCTTTTACAGACATAAACATTAATATATACTATAGTTTTAATTTGAAAGATGTAATAGTTTTCACATGTATCAGCAACATTTTTGTCCCTTTTTTACTGGGGTTGTTTCAAATTTGGTATTTTTTAACAAAATCTAGGTGACCAAGAACTTCCTAATTTTGTCACCTGCCAATTAAGAAATATATATATATATTTACAAGAGATATATGAAAAGAAGAGTTTGTCCAAATGAAATATAGTTAATGTTACAAGTGAAAAACTTGGAAGGCCATTTCAAATATTATTTTTCTTTTTTTTTTTAATTGAAATTAATGGCAGTAACAGGATTGACGTAATGGTCGCAGGACTGACCGGAGTAACAGGGCTGACAGGACACACATTCTTCAGCATGTATGTGTTTACATAATACTGTAAAGTTTCTTACGTTTTAATTTACATTAAATTGTTTTGCATTCACGCTTTATTAGTGAAACCTTCATTTTCTAAGAGATCTACTGTACCATTATTATACAAGTGTTTTTTTTGGTGAGGGTAACAGGGCTGACATGAAATAATAAAAAAAATAAAATAATGTATACTTATTCTATAACATTGCCTGACAATAAGACTATACTTAGAACAATCGACAAAATGTGATTTCGATTTGCAAAATAAAAGTCGAAAAAGAACAATCTTAGCAAGGGACAGGCCAAAAATCTTTTTATTTTAATTTTAATTATTTAAAACAATATTTTCGATAAATCAATAAACAGTATTAATATGTTTTTCTAAATCATAAATTTATTTGCTGTTATAGTACTGATTATATCTTAGGGACGCAAAAGGCACCGATTTCATGGAATGACCCATTTGCCGTCTTACCCTCCGTCCCGCCTCATTGTTATGAAGGTTCATCAGCAGTCTGGCACTTTCCATAGAGCCTTTGGCGAAGGTTTTTTCCCGTTCACGGGCATCCACAAACTCCTTGCTGAAGCGGTATCCATAATTGAGGTTGTCACCGCAGCCGCCCCACAGCCAGTCTCGCGGCAGGTCTTTAGGTCTCGCCGCCCTGCTGCAGCCGCAGCTCGACAGCTCTCCCTCTCTGCAGGCCCGACTCACTGCGTTCACCACACCTGCGGCACTGATGGCGTATGTGAACGCTGTCTCTCTGCTCGCTGGAAAATTCAAATTTATCTTTGTTTATTACAAACGCTTTTACACTGAGAAACAATCGTTTATCTTATGAACTCTGACCGAATCTGAAAGAATCTTTACATTGCAATAGGTGTCAGAGTTTTAAAAACAGTTCAACTTCAAACTAAAGAGACAAATATACACTCACCTGAAGGATTATTAGGAACACCTGTTCAATTTCTCATTAATGCAATTATCTAATCAACCAATCACATGGCAGTTGCTTCAATGCATTTAGGGGTGTGGTCCTGGTCAAGACAATCTCCTGAACTCCAAACTGAATGTCAGAATGGGAAAGAAAGGTGATTTAAGCCATTTGAGCGTGGCATGGTTGTTGGTGCCAGACGGGCCGGTCTGAGTATTTCACAATCTGCTGTTACTGGGATTTTCACGCACAACCATTTCTAGGGTTTACAAAGAATGGTGTGAAAAGAGAAAAACATCCAGTATGCGGCGGTCCTGTGGGCCAAAATGCCTTGTTGATGCTAGAGGTCAGAGGAGAATGGGCCGACTGATTCAAGCTGATAGAAGAGCAACTTTGACTGAAATAACCACTCGTTACAACCGAGGTCTGCAGCAAAGCATTTGTGAAGCCACAACACGCACAACCTTGAGGCGGATGGGCTACAACAGCAGAAGACCCCACGGGTACCACTCATCTCCACTACAAATAGGAAAAAGAGGCTACGATTTGCACGAGCTCACCGAAATTGGACCGTTGAAGACTGGAAAAATGTTGCCTGGTCTGATGAGTCTCTATTTCTGTTGAGACGTTCAGATGGTAGAGTCAGAATTTGGCGTAAACAGAATGAGAACATGGATCCATCATGCCTTGTTACCACTGTGCAGGCTGGTGGTGGTGGTGTAATGGTGTGGGGGTGTTTTCTTAGTGCCAATTGGGCATCGTTTAAATGCCACGGCCTACCTGAGCATTGTTTCTGACCATGTCCATCCCTTCATGACCACCATGTACCCATCCTCTGATGGCTACTTCCAGCAGGATAATGCACCATGTCACAAAGCTCAAATGATTTCAAATTGGTTTCTTGAACATGACAATGAGTTCACTGTACTAAAATGGCCCCCACAGTCACCAGATCTCAACCCAATAGAGCATCTTTGGGATGTGGTGGAACGGGAGCTTCGTGCCCTGGATGTGCATCCCACAAATCTCCATCAACTGCAGGATGCTATCCTATCAATATGGGCCAACATTTCTAAAGAATGCTTTCAGCACCTGAAAGAATCAATGCCACGTAGAATTAAGGCAGTTCTGAAGGTGAAAGGGGGTCAAACACAGTATTAGTGTGGTGCTCCTAATAATCCTTTAGGTGAGTGTAGGTATGATATGTTTTTGTTTTAAACTATAAAGACTAGGGCTGTCAATAGATGAAGCATTTTAATCACGATTAATCGTATCCTTTTGTGCAATTTATCACGATTAATCGCACACTTAACATAAAGTTAAGCATACACACACACAGACAAAAAAACAAGTCTTAACCCTTTTTGCGCTTGACATGCTGTGATAGATGCTGTAGGACAGGAATATAAAACTCAGTTCCTGCAGAGTTTAGCTTCAACTCTAATTAAACTCTAATTAAACACACCCGATTCAGCTCAAGTCCTTCAGGCTTATTTGAAAACGGCAGGTCTGTTGGAACAGGGTTAGAACTGAACTCTGCAGGTCTGCGTCCCTCCAGGAACTGAGAGGAGGATCCACCGATGACAGAGGGAGAGTAATAGAAGGGACGAAATTTTCTCCACTCGTGTTCACTTGCTCATTTTCATCTTTTCAGATCTCAATGCGCTGTTCCAAGTAAACTGGTTTGCATTGATGAATACAGTCCCGCTAGCTCTATAGTTTTTCACATTAGAAAAGCTGTTTCACGCAGAAATATGTCACAAGTCGGCCATAACTTCCGTTACATGGTGACTTTTAGCTTGCTCAGCTGGATACTATTAATGAGATAATGTGAAATCAAAAAACATGCTTAAAACAAGTATTAGATATTGACAACACTGATTTTCATGATGCCTGGCCTCTCTATTTTGAAGCTGGCGTGATCTAGGGAAGGGAAACTGGAGACTCATCAAGGCTTTCCCCTGATTGTTCCGGAAAAAGCTTTGAGAGTGTCGAAAACAGTGCCATCTGGTGCCTAGTAAAAGTAAAGCAGCCAAAAGCCTGTGAAAGTCAGATGAAGCAGCCACCGCACACCTCATAGATCATTTCAATGTTATGCCAGCAGCCACGTCACCCCGGAGCCCAAGACTGGTTTCCCACTGAAGCTAAGCAGGGCTGAGTGGTCTCCCATCCAGGTACTAAGCAGGGATTAATACCTGGATGGGAGACCCTCTGGGAAAACTAGGTTGCTGCTGGAAGAGGTGCCGTCACATCATCCAGGTGGATGCTGCACATTGGTGGTGGTTGAGGAGATTCCCCCCCTTCCATATGTGAAGTGCTTTGAGTACCCAGAAAAAAAGAGCTATATAAATGTAACAAATTATTATTATTATGCGCACAAATAAAAGCCTAACATGTGTGTGTGACTATGTGTGTGTGTGTGTGTGGGCGGGTATTCCCTACATTATGGGGACCAAACGTCCCCATAGGTACAGTAATACTAGTAAATTTTGATCTTGTGGGGACATTTTTAAATAAATTTTAAATAAAAATAGCAGAATTTTTTCTGTGATGGGTAGGTTTAGGGGTAGGGGTAGTGTAGGGGGACAGAATGTACAGTTTGTACAGTAGAAAAACCATTACGCCTATGGAATGACCCCATAAACCATGAAAACACAACATGTGTGTGTATGTGTGTGTGAGTGTGTGTAGAGAGTGGTGTGTGTGTGTGTAGTGTGTGAGCGTTTTCATGATTTATGAGGACACAAATGTGTATAATGACATGGGTATTACACTAGTATTACGATGTAAACATGTTTTAAAAGGACATTTCATGTGTCCTCATATTTCAAAGAGCTTTAAAAACACTAAACAATGTTTTATTAAAAATGTAAAATAGCAGAACATTTTGTGTGATGGGTAGGTTTAGGGGTAGGGGTAGTGTAGGGGGACAGAATGTACAGTTTGTACAGTAGAAAAACCATTACGCCTATGGAATGTCCCCATAAAACATGAAAACACAACGTGTGTGTGTGTGTGTGTGTGTGAGTTGAATTTCTCTCTGATAGATTCATTTATCCATTGAAGTGTGGCAATAAATGCAAGTATGAATATTAATATGATGTAATAGAGGAATAATGTACACATATATGACATATATTCTTCATATTGCTTGTATGATTGGGTATTTAAAATGTAAATTTTAAGATCTGGGCTGCGTTCAGCCCTGACAAAACGTAGCAAAATGTTTTTTAAATGGATACGGTGGTGCGTTGAACACCCTGTTCTGATGAAGCAAGATTCGCAACTACGGTAGCTGAGAGGGACATTCTTTGTGTTCGCCTTGAAGAATTTTCAGAGCCTGATGAAATCGGTACAAATACGTGTTTAAAACTGCAAAATATGCTCGATGTTACGGTCACTGCCCTTGCCGTCCAGAATAAAAGATAAGATGCCAAGCGAACACATTTGTAAACGACTTTACGAGGACCCGTTGTGTGAGCTGTCTCTTTAATACCGCATGATTTACATGTTCCTGCTGATTGGGCTGACATTTTTGACACACCAACCAAATGAGAAAACGTGTCTCAAACCCTGTCAAGTCGCTAACATAGCATCATCAGACGCAGCTTTATTTTTAGTCACTGAATTTTGAACTTTTTTAACATCCATCATTGAATATGATATTGTAATGTGGATCTCTCAAGTGTCTCACAGCAGCCGCGAGCGAACGCTCAGAGTAACGTTATCACATCCTCTTCAACACACTCAAATAATATGATGAACAGAGCTGCGTTTCCTCACACTCGTGAGCGGCGACTGTGTCATAATAAAAGTCCCGCTGCTCTGGAGGCGTGTGTCGTTCGTCTCTCATGATCAATCGTTCAGCTCCACAACACTCGCTCCTGCTCTGCTTCAGACTACAGTAACGTTAATAATCATCATGAACATGATTTCTGCCCGAGTCCATCCCGATTCTTTTCCGCCGGCTGTGAGGTGAAGACCACACGTCCCAAGATTCCGCGCTCAAACTTTGTTTTGAATAGGCGACCTCTAGTGGACGAAAAACTACACAGTGCAGCTTTAAGTGATATAATAGATTCTATTAACTATAAGAGATCATTTTCGGCTTTCTCTGGTGTAGAGCGAAACCGGAAGTGTCTATGCCCACACGAAAATCCAACATGAAGGCTACACACAACTAGCATATACATGCCCAGATATGGGGCTTCACTGGAGATTGTGCTCGATACGTGCCTCGAAGCTTCAGTGTCATGCATCAACAGTGTGATCACTGTGAACCGTTGTTAAGAATCGTACCTATCTGCAAGACTCTGCCGAACACCGAGGAGTTGTCCACTGCGCTGCAGTTCCAGCGGCGCTGCCGAAACTGGTATTGGCACTCCTGGATGCCCGTCTTGGCACCCTCTCCAATGAACTGCATGTGATCCTGGTACAGCTGGCAAAGCTTCCTCTGACCTTTGGACAGTCCTGCCAGCTGACTGCACAGCGGCTGACCTCCTATGACATACGCTTCTGGTATCAGGAGGGGGTTCGTTGCCAGAGACCTGAAAACATCCGCACGCATAAACACACACATTCAGCAACAAACAGATTTTTTTTTTTTTTATAGATGATAATATGTTGATTTAGTTTGACTGCTGAAAGCTCCAACATGACCAAACACACTCTGATGACCATGAGCAGGTTCAAACCGGCACGTACCACCATGAGTTAGCTTCCGCAAGCACGTGCATGAAGAAGGCACAGAAGGTTACGGCGAGCACGGCGTGTCGTGTGTCCGAGACTGAGCGCATCAACTTCAGCTTCATTCCGGCCTGAAGAAACAAGAAGAAGAGTCCATGTAGAACTTATGTGTATATATATATCGCATGTCGTTTTGATCCCATTTACAGATGAAAGTGAAAAACCCAACAGCACTAGCCTGAGAGAAGCTAATCTATTTGATTAATCTAGAAAACCTCTTTTTAAATGAGAAATTTAGAAACACAAACCACAAAAGATGCCTGCAGGTTCGACACACCAGTTTAAATTGCATATGAACTGAATTACTTCACTATTTGTGACCACAAAACCAGCCATAAGGGTCTTTTTTTTTAAATTGAGATTTATAGATCATCTGAAAGCTGAATAAATCATTTTTCACTGATGTATGGTTTGTTAGGAGAGGACAATATCTGGTCGAGATATAACTATTTGAAAATCTGAGGGAGCAAAAAAATCAAAATATTGAGAAAATCACATTTAAAGTTGTTCAAATGAAGTCCTTAGCAATGCAAAAAATACATTTTTGATTTATTTACGGTAGGAAATTTACAAAATATCTTCACGGAACATGATCTTTACTTCAAATCCAAATGATTTTTGGCATAAAATAAAAATTGATCACTTTGACCCATGTATTGTTGGCTATTGCTACAAATAAACCCGTGTGCTCCAGGGTCACATTTATGAAATGCACAAAGATGAAAGATCAGGTAAAATGTATTTATTTTCTATAAATACACATGTAATAAAGCCCACTAGTCATAGATGTGCATAATGTGTTGTGCATAATCTTAAACATTATAATATTATATTTTGCTGGAAATATATTTAAACTTTTAATTGGTTACTGTTAAGTTTCCCAAAGTTTAAATGCATTTTGATTTCTGTTTAAATGATACATTTTGGGGTATGGCCCATAATGTAATTAATGTAAAAGTAAAATCTACATGTAACTGCCAATACAATGTCAATACAAATGTAAATATTAAATATGATTTTATATGCAGATGTAAATTAATTTACCAGGAGCCTGTGTGTTTAGTCAATGGATGTCTTAGAAATGAAGTGCTCTAAAAGCAAATAATATAATATGTTATTCCTTTAAAGATACTACAGAAGACTAGAATAAAAAATACATGAATTAAAGATGAACAGGTAAAACTGGAGCCGCAAGATGGCGCCAAAAACAACGATAGATAGATAGATAGATAGATAGATAGATAGATAGATAGATAGATAGATAGATAGATAGATAGATAGATAGATAGATAGATAGATAGATAGATAGATAGATAGATAGATAGATAGATAGATAGATAGATAGATAGATAGATAGATAGATAGATAGATGTGGTCAAATGATAGATAGATAGATAGATAGATAGATAGATAGATAGATAGATAGATAGATAGATAGATAGATAGATAGATAGATAGATAGATAGATAGATAGATAGATGTGGTCAAATGATAGATAGATAGATAGATAGATAGATAGATAGATAGATAGATAGATAGATAGATAGATAGATAGAAATGGTCAGATAGATAGATAGATAGACAGATAGATAGATAGATAGATAGATAGATAGATAGATAGATAGATAGATAGATAGATAGATAGATAGATAGATAGATAGATAGATAGATAGATAGATAGATATGGTCAGAAGAAAGAAAGAAAGAAAAAGAAAGAAAGAAAGAAAAAAGAAGGAAAGAAAGAAAGAAAAAAAGAAAGAAAAAAGAAAAAAGAAAGAAAGAAAGAAATAAAAAAAGAAAAAAAGAAAGAAAAAAGAAAGAAAGAATTGGATTGTTTATAAAACTTACAAGATGTTCCTGTTTGTCCAAGATATAAATTGAGTTTATTCAGTGTTTAGTTTTCCCGTCTCAGGAAAACATCCGCTCTGAGCTCTGAATTATTATTATTAACATTAGTGAAGATTGATTAAAAAAAAAAAAGCAATATTCCAGTTTGTGTTTCTCAAAGACTTTTAATAAAGTCTGAGAGCTCCCAGCACTTCCAGTGCTGCTGATTCTTGCTTGATTGTCTGAATATTTCTACTTTTCTCCCCAAGATCCATACAAATGGAAATCCAAAGAAAATCCAAATGTCTGCGTGCAGCAAAAACATCCCACAGGTAATTTGTCCAGTGTTGTTCCAGGAGACACGCTCTCATTCATTGCCCTCCAACAGCCTAAACACATTTATTGTCCATCTCTGAAGCTCCTAAACCCGCAGGATCTCACAGGCTCCTTCCGTCAAAGCATGTCAGCAGCTGCAGGGTGTCTGTGCTGTGCTGTGCTGTGCTGTGTTCAGACAGTCTGATGAAGTGTCTGGGATCAGTTGTACAAACTCCGCCTGTGACGCGCACCTTCATCTGATGCTCATGTTACACACGGGATGTCCTTCATGTGCACGTACAAAACAAATTGTTTAAAAAAAATTATTTATATTTAATTAACTACATTTATTGCTATATACCTATATTTAAATTTCATTTAAAATGCTTTATCCAGTTTTTTTTTTATTGTTTTTTAGAAATTTAAATTAAATACTGGTGCCACAACCACTACATGTTACTGGAATTTCAAGTAAATTACTGGTTTGTCATAAAAATGAGTAGGAATATGCAACTTTAAGGAATAGTTAAGAAAAATAAATGTGCCTTATTGACTAACACTTTTTACACTATCAAACAACGTCTGAGTATTGTGAGTCCCACCAAAGAACATCCTCTTTTTTCGGTGGTGCAGCGAATTGACCCTTCACAAACAGTTTGATTGACAGGCGATCTGACCAATCATAACCCCGAATCCGCCATTTTGTCCCTCAAAGCGGTCAGGGGAGTTAGTAGATTAACGTTGGTGAACTTGAATCACGTCTTGAAACAACATTCCTTCTGATGTTCATTCATGTTTATTTGATGCTATAAATGAACTAGTATGAAGAGATGATCGCTTCACGAGGAGCTACAGCGATCTGTCACCACACATTAAACACACACTAGACGCTATTTATTGATTCAACTGCTTTAAAAAATCACGATATTTTAAATATGAAACTGTTTCATACGTTGTCAGTGTCCTCTTTGCTCCAGGATGTGTTTTTCACTGCGTGAGAACATGATGTGTGGGTGAGAGCGGCATAGCAACAGTAACTAAAGGGGGCGGGGCTTTGCGAAGGGTCAATTAAGCTCGTAGATTTGACTTTGTACTCACTAAGGAATATACGTTTCTTCATCTAGGACAGTGGTCGAATCAGTGGTTCTGAGCGCCAAAGTCACGTGATTTCAGTAAACGAGGCTTCGTTACATCATCAGTGATTCGAAATTTCAACAGTTCTCGTGACTTTGGCAGTTTGATTCACGCTCGGAACCACTGATTCGAATCAAAAGATTTTGGCGCACTAAAAGTATTCTCGTCTCTTTATAACATTAAGGTTGAACCACTGTAGTCACATGACCTGTTTTAAATATGTTTTAGTGTCTTTCTGTTCATCTGAAAGTGTAAATTATCTTGCTGTCAATAGAGACTCACTGAACCATCGGATTTCATCAAAAATATCTTCATTTGTGTTCTGAAGATGAAGGAAGATCTTACGGGTGTAGAACCACATGAGGGAGAGGAACTAATGACTGAAATTACATTTTTGGTTGAACGAACACTTTAAGTGTATAAGCACAATAATAACACAACTGAAGTTAATAAAACATTCGTGAAATCAATTAAATGAAACACTTATTTCCATTGAATATTCCAAAAATCCTCAAAAGCAGGCTTTAAATGATTCCTAATCGACAGCACCTAGAAAACGTCACTGAAATGCATCTTAATTTGCAACCCTCAACTTCCAAACCTCACACAACCTCCATAATGATACAATCTACTCTTTTTTCCATGTACCCATGGCTGATCTTTATTAGCAGGCCAGCGGTGCGTGGAGGCCCTGCTGAGGGGAATGAAGCACAGAGAGCAGACGGCATCTGGGAGTCTGTTCCCATGTCGCTGCTGCCCAAATATTCCTGAGGATAGAGCAGAAAGGATCATATCACCCCCGGCTGGAAAACAATCCAGTTTCTAATACTTGATAATGATAATCAAAATGAACTACGATACACCACAAGTATTGGAGAAAGAAGGAAAGAACGCTTTTTTTGTTTAATTTTATGGCATGCTTGCAATTTCCCAGTGGCAAAGAGCCAGAACACAGAAATTTAAACGAGCGCTGTGTCGGACATCAGCGCAAACACTTCCCCGACCTTCAGAACGAACAGGGAATGTTTTACGAAGCTGCTCGAACGCTTGTGTTTCTCCATGTTGGAGAGGAGGAGCCGCCGTGAGCATCAGCACTTCTTCTTCATCGCCTTTCAAACATCAGCAGGTTTTTGGCCAGCGACTGGAAAAGTGGATATCTATAAATCAAAATCACGAGTGTTTGTTTATTGTAGAAAAGATGCTGGAGAAACAGAATTAAAGTGCTGGTGGTGTTAATGTTCTTCATATTTAGTCAACAATGCTCGAGCTCAAGCTGTTAAACTACACCCTCTTTCTCTCGGCTGATGATCAGATTTTGTCGAGTGTTTAGAGCGGGGTGAGTTTCCCAAAAGCATCGTAAACCGTTCGGCCAGAGGTCTCTGCGATCAGTGGAGGATTGCAATGCTTCTGGGAAATGCTGCCCAACATGCTGCTAAATTTCATACTAATTAAACATTCTTAGTTTGACATACTTGATAATTGCATGACTTCACTAAACTTTTTATTCTGAAATCAATTTTGTGTGTGTGTGTGTGTGTGTGTGTGTGTGCTGATTGGCTATACTTGTGAGGACCTACTGTCCTCATTTATATTGTGAAATACTTTCTCAACCCACTAGTGAGACATCGACTGGTCCTCACTAGTTTCAAATGAACCAAAAGATGTTTGTATGTAAATCTAGTGATGTTCACATGTTTCTGTGATGGTACGTTTAGGAGTAGAGGTTGAGTTAGGAGAGAGAAAATATCACTGACCTGATATAAAATCAGTGGAAGTCTGTGCAGTGTGTGTGTGTGTGTGTGTGTGAGTGTGAGTGTGAGGGTATTCCCTACGTTACGGGGACCAAATGTCCCCACAGGTATAGTTATACTAGTAAATGTTGATCTTGTGGGGACATTTTGTTGGTCTCCATGAGGAAACAAGCTTATAAATCATACAGAATTATCTTTTTTGAAAATGTAAAATAGCAGAACATTTAGTGTGATGGGTAGGTTTAGGGGTAGGGGTAGTGTAGGGGGACAGAATGTACAGTTTGTACAGTAGAAAAACCATTACGCCTATGGAATGACCCCATAAACCATGAAAACACAACATGTGTGTGTGTGTGTGAGTGTGTGTTTGTGTGAGTGTGTGTGGGTGTGTGAGTGTGTGTTTGTGTGAGAGTGTGGGTGTGTGTGTGAGAGTGTGTGTGTTTGTGAGAGTGTGTGTGTGTGAGTGTGTGTTTGTGAGAGTGTGTGTGTGTGTGTGTGAGAGTGTGTGTTTGTGTGAGAGTGTGTGTGTGTGTGAGTGTGTGTTTGTGAGAGTGTGTGTGAGTGTGTGTGTGCTGGGTATCTGGTCTGGCATTTAAATAGCTTTTTAAAGTGCAGAGAAAAACTGTTGTTGGTGAAAATGCCGTCTAAAATACCTCAAAGGTAATCCTGAGAAGTCCTTACACTGTTCCCTACACTGAAACATGTCTAGATCTCTGACACACAACTCAAATACATCTAAAAAAAAAAAAAATCATATTTTCATTATTGTAATAGCTTTTAAAACATAAAAAACACTAGAATTCCCTTACAGTACATTTTTAAAAATCTAAATCCAGTCTTAAACTTCCTGTGAAATGCAACACACACACACACACACACACACACACATTGTGTTTTCATGTTTTATGGGGTCATTCCATAGGCGTAATGGTTTTTATACTGTACAAACTGTACATTCTGTCCCCCTACACTACCCCTACCCCTAAACCTACCCATCACACTAAATGTTCTGCTATTTTTATTTAAAATGTATTTAAAAATGTCCCCACAAGATCAAATTTACTAGTGTTACTGTACCAGTGGGGACATTTGGTCCCCATAATGTAGGGAATACACACACACACACACGTTGTTATTTAGCACTGTTTGTCATTTAACAGTATGTATACAAGAAGTATAAGTGGTAGTAGTAGTTGCAGTAGTAGACATAACAATATTAAGTAGAATTGAAACTTCCTGATCCTTTACTCACCCCCCCGTCATCCAAGTTGTTTACGTCTTTCTTCAGTCGAAAAGAAACGAAGGTTTTTGAGGAAAACTGAGCTGTGTTACACACTGGAAAACTGTTTTAAGCAGAGAGACGAACATATCAGTATATTGTGATGTACACAGATCTGCCTGCATGGGAGCGGCCTCTGTTTATCCAGATATTTCCTTCATTTTAAAATCCATTTTAAATTAGAAAGACATAAAAATTTTCCACTTTTTTTGCTGTTTATTTGCAGTTTCTCAGCATGAGAATTTCCAAATTTTAATTATTTGTTTTATTTAAAAAGTTTCCTTTCAAACGATACCAACCTTTTGACTCTTGCTATAGTTTTGGAGTTACGAGTCTTTACTTCTTTGTTATCTCTGTATAGTGTGTACAAAATATTTCCTCCACATCGTTCAAAGATTTGACGCCTCTAACCTGTCAAACACTGTGATTAGTTCTTCCTCAAAAGTGCTCATTAAAGCAGCCTGTAAATATATCTTTGTTTCTGGGTGAGCTCGTAGAAACCTGTGTCTTCTTGCTTTGTGCAGTTTCAGAAAGACAGCAAACTGCCTCAACTGTGGAAATGGAAGCACAGAGTTGTGCCAACAGACTCGTGTGTCGACGATAGTCAGAGATATCGCCAATGGCTGATTCCTTTGAGGAAATTAGGAATGATAGTGGGGTCAGAGGTCACTCTTCCGCCGGAACTAGACTTGCGTACGGTCGTCTGCCAGAAGTTATTATAGCTTATAAAGTTTTTCCTTACAAAAAAGCATGAATTTTTAGCGTCCTGGAGTCGTATGGATTATTTTTATGATGAATGGATGTGCTTTTTTGGGTTTCAAAATTTCGAGCTCCATTCTCTCCTATTATAAAGCTTGGAAGAGCCGGGATATTAATATAACTCTGATTGTGAAAAAGCTAGTCATATATATCTAGGATGGCTCGAGGGTGAATAAATTATCTTTAAGCCTTGTTCAGACAGTCTGTCCAAATCCAATCATATTTAGCAATGTTAAAATATCATTTTTACAAGCTACATTCATATGTGGAGATACACGCACTTCTGGAAATGCCTCCAATATTTCTTCAGGAGACAAGACACATTGTAGGTTGTTTTGTATTTCACTACAGATTACAAAATACATGCTTTAAAAAGTAATTTGTAACATATTTCATTACATTACTCAAGTTTAGTAACTTAATCTAAATACTTTAGAATACTTTAGAATACTAATAAGTGTGGAACAAACACAAAAAAGGTCATTGAGAGTTTTTATCTCACAATTCTGACTTTTTCCCTTAGAATTATGAGATATAAACTCACAATATTGAGAAAAGTCAGAATTATGAGATATAAACTCGCAATATTGAGAAAAGTCATAATTATGAGAAATAAACTCGCAATATTGAGAAAAGTCAGAATTATGAGATATAAACTCGCAATATTGAGAAAAGTCAGAATTATGAGATATAAACTCGCAATATTGAGAAAAGTCAGAATTATGAGATATAAACTCGCAATATTGAGAAAAGTCAGAATTATGAGATATAAACTCCCAATATTGAGAAAAGTCAGAATTATGAGATATAAACTCGCAATATTGGGAAAAGTCAGAATTATGAGATATAAACTCACAATATTGAGAAAAGTCAGAATTATGAGATATAAACTCACAATATTGAGAAAAGTCAAAATTATGAGATATAAACTCACAATATTGAGAAAAGTCAGAATTATGAGATATAAACTCACAATATTGAGAAAAGTCAGAATTATGAGATATAAACTCACAATATTGAGAAAAGTCAGAATTATGAGATATAAACTCGCAATATTGAGAAAAGTCAGAATTATGAGATATAAACTCACACTAAATTCACAATTGCAAGAATAAAGTCAGTATTGCAAGTTTATATCTCACAATTCTGACTTTATAACTTGCAATTGTGAATTTAAATCTCGCAATTGTGAGAAAAAGAAGTCAGAATTGTGAAATGCAAACTCACAATTGTGAGGGAAAAAAACAAATTGTGAGAAAAAGTGAATTATAAAATGACTCACAAAACATGAAAACAGTGGAAAACATGAAACTTAACTCCTCTTTTTCAGACGGTCAGAGTCAGAGAATCACTAATCGCTGTTTAAATGACATTAAAACTCAAAGTAATCACTTTGGTAATCTAAAACACTTTTCAGATGTAACTGTAATCTGATTACCACCCATTTAAAATGTAACTGTAATGAAATACAGTGACTCAAATGTTGTATTTTAAATACGTCACTAAGTTACTTGTATTTCGTTACTCCTCAACCCTGGTCATGTTGTAAACAGGACAACATCTCTGTTCATTTTGTTGTTGTTGTTGTTGTTTTTGGCGTAAACCTGCAGTACCAGAGGACACAAATCGGATCTAAACAGTTGTGATCCACAGTCAATAATTTAGATCAGATTCCAATCGGATACACAAATAATAAGATTTGGACTGACAGTGTGAACGTAGCCTTAGATCCCCGGATGGTGAGCCATTGATTACCACTGGACCACCTTCCAGATCTTAATTCCTACAGGATGTTCTGGAAAGCTTGTCTGATCGAGTGTCAACGACCATTTGGGAAGCTTAGAGGAGAGTCGATTTCTCTCCATAAACACACGTGAGTGTTGACAGCGGTCAGTGTCCGTGCTGTCCTCTCAGGGACAGATGAGCCGTGGAGAAGTTAACACTTGCTCGGAGATCTCGCTGTGTTAATGATAGGCCGTGGTGCGGTCTTAACACCTGTGACACGAGACGTTTCTTTACAGAGCTCCAGTGTGGATCTGTCTGGACCTGTATCTTTCCCAACATTCTCGTCTGCCATCCTCAGCCTCTAATTATTACTTTTTCCCTCCGTCATATTCAGTAAATACAACAGAAAACAGGATAGGGCAGAGACTACTTCACAAAATGAAACATAAAAATAATAATCAAAAAGTCTGATTTAACTTTTTTCCCTCACAGTATTGTGCTGTATTGTCCCAAAGGTCCATAAATATGTCCGTATAATTTTTTTTTTACACTTTCCAATATAAGAGTGTATAATGTTAGTTTTTTTGCAGCAAAAATATGTTTTTCAGAGCTCTTAAAGGATCGGATAATAAAATACAAAAAAATCGCCTGCGAAATTCCATTTAAAAACAACTTTGATATACATATTCCCAAAATGGCAAGTGTCACGGGCAGCTGCAGACAAACAGACGGAGATGAAGTTAAAACAATGGGTTTTTAAGAATAATAATTGATAGGAAGGTGCAACACAAGAGAGATCACACAGAGTGAACAGGAGGAACTTAAATAGCAAACGCCACTGAGGATAATTAATAGAGCACCGCTGACATACATGACTAATCATGATGGTAACCGGGGAGACGGATGAGTGGCGGGAAACTGAACAAAGGAGCATGTGACAAAGGAAATGAACCTGAAAGTCTATGGAAACAACACTAAACTGAACACAACTGTGACAGCAAGGATATTAATATGTCGGACTGGAAAAGACCTAAAGATTGCTCAGTGATATCAGCAATATTGAGAAAAGTCAGAATTATGAGACAAGTTTATATCTCTCAATTCTGACTTTATAACTTGCAATTGTGAGTTTAAATCTCGCAATTCTGAGAAAAATAAGTCAGAATTGCAAATACAAACTCACAATTGTGAGGGAAAAAAACAAATTGTGAGAAAAAGTTGCAGTGACGAGTGAATTATAAAATGACTCACAAAACATGAAAACAGTCGTGGATCATCAGGTCATGACAGGACAGTTCAGTTGACAATTAGGCAGTTTTTATATAAATTCAGTCATTTTGTCTTGTTCAGGACAGAACTAAATAAAAATAACAACATTTTTATGATCCTCTTAAAAGTATTAAAATGTTGATGAATCTTAACTCCTCTTTTTCAGACGGTCAGAGTCAGAGAATCACCAATCGCTGTTTAAATGACATTAAAACTCAAAGTAATCACTTTGGTAATCTAAAACACTTTTCAGATGTAACTGTAATCTGATTACCACCCATTTAAAATGTAACTGTAATGAAATACAGTCACTCAAATTTTGTATTTTATACATGTAACTAAGTTACTTGTATTTCGTTACTCCCCAACCCTGATGACGACACATGCTAGTGATGAGTTGATCAACTCCACAGCAACTACATCAATTTATCCACTAACCGTTCAGAAACGTCTAAAAGTTGGAACTTCTTCCTGAGTCTCTCCATCGGTTTGAACACTTTCCTCATTTTGTCTGCGTGAGATTCTCCAGCTTTGTTGTTGCTGAGCTGTTAAAGCTCCGCCCTCTTCTGGAGCAGCAGCTCATTTGCATTTAAAGCGACACACACAAAAACGGCTTTTTTTTTGCTCACGTAGGGGGAAGCTATAATAAATGATCTGTGGGGGATTTTGAGCTGAAACTTCACACACATTCTGGAGACACCAGAGACATCTTGTGAAAGGGGCATTTAAAAGACTAAATTATACAGCTTATTGATGATGCTATGTACACACAAGGAACTCAAAATATAAACACAACACACAGTTTCTTGTCGAGCGTTTTTCCAAAGAAATGCATTATAAAGAAAACACTTATCCATTTCATGTGTTAGGTTCATATTCTGGGCTCATCTGCTCGCTTGTGTATATAGTATGCATCATTAATAAGCTGAATTTAAATGTCACTGTTTTAGTATATTAAGGGACTTCTGGAATGTTTAAGGAACTTCCTGCTGTTTTTAATGATTGAAGCACTGCAGCAGATGCTGTATATGGATCACTGCATTTTTGAAAATAATGACATGTTATTCACATCTGATCAGCCGACTCCTGTTCTGTTTCATCGTCCAGTAGTCGCTTTTCTATCAAGGGGTCTACTTAAGTATTCTTCTCAGCTCAGTCTAAGTCGCCAACAAAAGGCTTCGAGGACACCCGATCAAGATCCCAGTCCTGAGGAAGTTGATCATGTTCCACTCCTGTTGTTTGGCAACCATCACTGAGTGGCCCGCTGCTATAAAAAGTGGTAACCTGCAATTAAAGAGCTGTTTTTTTACTTGATTAAAGATATAAATTAATGTATTTATGTTGATTCAGTAATATTAAATGAAATTTTTGACTAATTTAGATGTTATGATTATTTTTTTTTAGTGCAGAAAACATCTTGTCCGCTCCGTACAGCCTAAACATCCTAATATCAGCCATTCCTGGAGAATTCTCAGGATTCATCACTCCTTCTCCCATGGGTTGCGGGAAGGAAAGCCTCTGCTATCACTCTACAAAAATAATGTTGGCTCAACAACAACAAAAAAAATAGTTTGCATCAATTTTTTTGAGTTATTACAACTTAGTGAGTGAATTTACGTTCAACCAACAAGCTACATTTATTTAGAGGAACTTAATTTGTGGCACAAACACAAATTTTTAAGTTGTTTACTCAAACAATTAAGTCACTTCAACTATACCAGAGTCGCATCCCTGGAGCCAGTTAATCTGATCTATTTCAGTTCTAATTAACCACTATCATAGCACTTATTTAACATGTATATTTAACAAACAAGTATGATATCTTGTCACTGGCATTAGCGCAGTCATTGCTGATAGAGTCAGTGTAGTGTTTACCTTCATCTACTCTTCAGCACAATGGGAACCAGGCCTGGTCCTCTCTCGTCCTTCACTGTCGTCGCTCCTCTTTTATGCTTCCGGAGTTCCTCCGTGAGAGATACGAGACCGGTGCAGCACGCAGGTGACGCTCATTATCACTTGCGTCAAGCGGCCATCTGTGTCATAATAAAAGTCCCGCTGCTCCCGAGGCGTGTGTCGTTTTGTCAAAGACGTTGTCCGGATGGGATTCAGAGCGATGATCAAACACAGATGGAGTAGATGGAGTCCATCAACACCTCAGAGCTTCACAGTTGTTTCCTCTTCATGAGTTCAACATCTCATTCAGTAACGTTCGGCAGTTTTGATTCATATGCTGTTAAATTTGATGATGGTGTTATTTTACATGTGCTTCTATCACTTGTTCCTGCTTCTTCTTCACCCATTTTGATTCACTTACAGAATAATGTGTAATAGCGCCCCCTACCATATAACAGTGAAAACATGGATTGCTGGAAAATTCCATCTATGGTGGGGAAAGAGTTAATAATATTCTCAAAGTTTTTTTTAAAGATTTTTGTTGAATGTTGGTCTAACATTTTTTTTTTTTTAATTTTCTACTTATAACGTTGGAACGTGGAATGTTTCATGACCAAGAGAAAAAAGTGGTTCTTTTGAAAGTTCAGAGAACATTTAGAACCTTTTCATAACTTAAAAGCAACATTTGCAGAACATTCTTAGAACATATTTTTTTTTTAGCTGAGAAGTAGACCAGGTAAGGATTTATAGCTTTTTCGACCCTTTTGACTTGATATCTTGTTCTAATTAGAGCTTTAGAGGAGCTTTAAACACTGGAATAATGATCTCATGCATCACCTGGCACTGGAACAGATTTGCTACTGTACACAATATGAAATTCTATAGTATAAATGAATGCGTATAAACATACAGTATTTCACCAACGGGGCATCTCAGCAGAGGACTAATGGTGGCTCGGCTGACTGTCGCCGCGTTTGTCCATACTCAGATCAGATGGTGCTGAAGAGCTAGAGAGAGTTTGAGGAACTAAAATCCCTTTGTATTTAGACAGCAAAAGTGAGAGTGTGTGAGAGAGATGTTGGGTTAAATCTGTAGCTGGCAGTTTCTTAGTAAGATGAGAAGAGCAGAACACGGACACTAATCCTGAATGTCATCTGAATGCCATATTACAATTGGGGTTTTTATGCTTAAGCCTATTAAAAACACCAACCCATCTGCACACATATGCTGACTGTCTCCAGAAAAGCTTCTGGGAATGATCAAGATTTCCCTAATCCTGCAGACAGACCCATTTCATTACATCCTTCCCACAAGCCCCGGATACACTAAATGGCACCATTAACTCAACTCAATGAAACTCAACCAGCACAACGCAAAATGCTTCTCAATTCAACTCAGAGCAAAAGAACCCAATGTGAAAATTCAATTCACAACACATTATTAATTAACACTCTGAGGTTGAAGAAAGCGTCGGCACGTTCACTTAAAATACTTAAATTAAATTAGATTAAATCGCACGTGATTTGGCAAAGGCTGCGATTATTTAATGCGCAGCTTGTCGGAGCTGTACGGCTCTGTGATCAGTAGTAAATGCTTCTCCATCTGAAAGCCAGAGGGCGCTCTTGCGCAGAAACCCCAAATATGCCCTTGCAGCAGAAGAAGATAACACGTCATATCACTGTCGCTGAATAAACAGAAGATTGAAACACTTTGATTAATTAAACATAACTAATAAACACACGACTGCCTTATTCTGTGTAAGAGATCAAATCATCTCACAGAAGGACGCTCAACTGTCGCTATGAGTTTGGTGTAAAAACATGTCTTTTGTTGGATAATAAATGCTTCTCATGACTGGCAGGATGTTTGACACACGTTGCTTTTTCAAATGTACATTATAAGCGACTCAAACTCGCAGCGCTTTCAGATGATTAGCATTTGGAGCCGCACTTCACTGACAAGCTGCGCATAAAAAAAAAAATCACAATTTCTCAAGTTCAATGATATTTTTCATATTGTGTGATAAATTGTGTAGCCCTCATTCGAGACTGTATAGGGTCTACTTTTATTTGTGTGCACTCACAGTAACAACAAAATGAATGTGCTTTTGTAAAATAAAGAAAGCAAACAGGATGCGCTTTCTGCCGTCTCGGTCTCTGTGAACTTCTTTCTGGAGCGCGTCACAAAAATGACCCGAAACTCGATGTTTACTTTTCCACGCAGAAACGAAAAATATGTCTATATAAAGCTTGAAGCGTCTATTCCTAAATGAAGTAAAACGTGTACATACATGCTGCTCATGTATTATTTTAGCACAGTTTGTGTTGAATACTGTGTTATGTGTTAAAACATCTCCAGGGCCCAAAAACCCTCTCAGACCCGTATTTTTATTTTTACTACTTATTTAATTGTAAGAAATATTCCAGAAATTTGGAATTTTTTAGATATCAAATTCATAATTACACCCTTATTGTACACAACATGTGTGTGTGTGTGTGTGTGCTGGAATCCGAGCAAGGTAGAAGAAAAGGAAGCTCTGAAAAAGAAAGAAAAGAAATCCCCTCTAATCACTCTCTCTCTCTCTCTCTCCAGTGTTCACTTCCTCTTGTCATTTATTGACTAAAACACACACAGGTCACAACATGACTGAAGTGCATTTTCTAACAGGAGCCAAAGGAGGTAGAAATTCAGCAGTGAAAAATAATAATAGTACAAAATTAACACATTAATTCTACCGATACACGAACTGTGTACAGCTGTATTACACCCTCTGTATCTCCACTTTCTCACAAGACAGAGTATATTCTAGCTCATAACATTTACAGGAAACCGTTGATATTTTAATAAAGGTTGTTGCCAACACTTTTTACTCCATGCCAGTAAGATCTTACAAGGCAGTATAACACACCACCACAACCAAATACAGCAATAAATTCTTCATTTCACACAGGCACTGCAAGAGACAGGCTGATTGAAGCCATGAAGGGATGGAATACCTCAGATGTATGTTTTGATATGTTTCCCAATATTGCTCCTAAAGGCACAGGACTCATTCTGAGGTCTCTCTTATCTGGGATTGAAGTCTCTACAAACTAGCTGATGAGTTGAATGGGGTTTGTTTAATTAGGAAGTGTCTAGTGTTGGTGTGCCTACCAGAAAAGGGTTGGGAAAAACTCCCTTCCCATAAATCAAAACATATAGCTTCTATCATACACCACCCCTGACCTCACATTCAACACTCCTCACCCTTAGCTTGCAAGTTAAAATGATTATAACTTGATTAAAAACAGAAGCACATGAAAAGCAAGGACAATTAAGGCCAGATTTACTAAACAGCCTGCAATTCCCTAACAGCGTTGACGGGAGTGTGCGGTTCCGCGGCTGTTCGGATGACAATGCTCACATTGAAGAACACAGACACGGCAGCTCATTTACATGATCTACACAATCGACCAAAGGGAGATATTTTCTTTTAAAGAAATTGCTTTTTAAGGACTACAACGAGATTCTTCCCGGGTTGGATGACATTTTGCATAAGCCATGTTGGGCTGCTTTAGAGTTGTTGTAGTCGATTGTTGTTGATGCCGTCATTTTACGCCGGACCGCTTCACAAACGAGGGTGGATTCAAGGAAAAAAGATGAACATGACGACACATGCTAGTGATGAGTTGATCAACTCCACAGCAACTACATCAATTTATCCACTAACCGTTCAGAAACGTCTAAAAGTTGAACTTCTTCCTGAGTCTCTCCATCAGTTTGAACACTTTCCTCATTTTGTCTGCGTGAGATTCTCCAGCTTTGTTGTTGTTGAGCTGTTAAAGCTCCGCCCTCTTCTGGAGCAGCAGCTCATTTGCATTTAAAGGGACGCACACAAAAACGGTGTGTTTTTGCTCACACCCAAATAGAGGCAAATTTGACAAGCTGTAATAAATGATCTGTGGGGGATTTTGAGCTAAAACTTCACAGACACATTCTGGAGACACCTGAGACATCTGGTAAAAGGGCCAATATTGGTCCACTTTAACAACACAGGTGCAGAAAATCAAACATAATGTGGCTTAGCAAACAATATGTTCAGATAACATCTTCGAAATAAATCAGTATGAATGGAGGAAATTCTGCCCCTTCTATCTCACGGTCTCTGTTCTCTGCGGTTTATCCTCCTACAGCAACTACCACAGTCTGACAGAAAAACTCCTACAAATGCATATGCAATAAGGCCAGCCGTAAAAGTAACTGTGTCCCCACCTTTTCATTGCTCACTGCATGTCTTTGGTAAATCCTGATGGTGGCTTTCAAGGCCAAAAGAGGGTTTGCCCTGGTGCAAGCTGTTAGTAAATCTGGCCCTTAAACCTCAAAACACTTAACACAAGGCACTGCACTGTCTTCAATGAGTGTCACTTCAGAAGAAGAGAGGATCAAAAAACGCAGTCCCATGAGCAGAGAATGGTGCGCAAATGCACTCGACAGTCCAGCATGGAGACAGTTCAGGCAGTCCCGAATTACAAATACACAAGACTAGATGGCACAGATGATGGCGGCGGCGCTCTACTTCCCCAAACAATGACTATGAAGGCTTTGATGCTCTCAGCTGGCACTCAAGGAGATCTGGTTTTCTGGCAGGTCAGTCCCTCTTAAGCTTGGGTCCAGTGTGTCTGCTCCATCTTCCAGCTGGATCAATTGACTTTGGATATCCCTTGTTTGCTGGATTTGAATGATCACCTCAGTGTGTCAATCACAAAATAACTTCCAAAGTCTTGGATGAGACGTGCAATTGTGAGGAACCTCCAGTTTCATCTCGCACTGCAATGGTGAGAATTGAGGATTGGTTTGGAGAAAGGTAAACAAAGGCCACACTTTCCAACTCCCTTGAACGCATTGATGTGCTCAGCTATGGCTCTCAATCTCTACTTGGTGTTCTGGCTGGTCAATCCCTCTTGGGTCCAGTGTCTCTACTCCATCCTCCAGCTGGGATGCCCCAGTTTTTAACTGGGAATAGAAAAAGGCTTTAGTTTATTATAATCCACCACAGTCTCGATCAGGTGCTTCGAAACCATTTCAAATCTTTTGTTTCAAATCAGTGGTTCGGAGTGCGTATCACACTGCAAAAGTCGCGTGATTTCAGTAAACGAGGCTTTGTTACATCATAACTGTTTCAAGACATTTTGAAATTTCAATGGTTTACCACTGGGGGGGCGATGATCTCTGTGAACCCATGAATCATCCGTCTATGGTGTTACCTGATCTCTGATCAGTTTTATACATTTGTAGACGTTTTAATGAGACATTAGTATATTTAAAAGGAATAATAGTAGTTAATAGTCTCTTGTTGGCCTGTTTAGCATCCATGGAACAAACAAAACAAGCCCTGAAAATTGATGAAAGAACACATATTATACAGACATTGAACAGAATAAACTGAGGATTAATACACAGAATAACGAGAGCTCAACAAGACACAGGTGCGCAGCATAATCAGTAACCATAGAAACAAACTAATGACTACAACAGTGGAAACAGGGACAAAAACACAGGAAGTACATCACTGTGGCAGGTGTTGGCTGTATTATTACAAGGGTTGTCAATAGAATATTTTATGATTTGGTTAACTGTATGGATTTTACAGATTAACTGTTAGTGCCTTTATAATCCATCTCCCATTTTTGCTACTAGCAGGACATGGACAGAGCACTTATTCTTTGTCCATGTTGTAGATACACTCAGCTAAAGGATTATTAAGAACACCATACTAATACTGTGTTTGACCCCCTTTCGCCTTCAGAACTGCCTTAATTCTACGTGGCATTGATTCAACAAGGTGCTGAAAACATTTTTTAGAAATGTTGGCCCATATTGATAGGATAGCATCTTGCAGTTGATGGAGATTTGTGGGATGCACATCCAGGCCACGAAGCTCCCGTTCCACCACATCCCAAAGATGCTCTATTGGGTTGAGATCTGGTGACTGTGGGGCCATTTTAGTACAGTGAACTCATGGTCATGTTCAAGAAACCAATTTGAAATGATTCGAGCTTTGTGACATGGTGCATTATCCTGCTGGAAGTAGCCATCAGAGGATGGGTACATGGTGGTCATGAAGGGATGGACATGGTCAGAAACAATGCTCAGGTAGGCTGTGGCATTTAAACGATGCCCAATTGGCACTAAGGGGCCTAAAGTGTGCCAAGAAAACACACCCACACCATTACACCACCACCACCACCAGCCTGCACAGTGGTAACAAGGCATGATGGATCCATGTTTTCATTCTGTTTACGCCAAATTCTGACTCTACCATCTGAATGTCTCAACAGAAATCGAGACTCATCAGACCAGGCAACATTTTTCCAGTCTTCAACAGTCCAATTTTGGTGAGCTCGTGCAAATCGTAGCCTCTTTTTCCTATTTGTAGTGCAGATGAGTGGTACCCGGTGGGGTCTTCTGCTGTTGTAGCCCATCCGCCTCAAGGTTGTGTGTGTTGTGGCTTCACAAATGCTTTGCTGCAGACCTCGGTTGTAACGAGGGGTTATTTCAGTCAAAGTTGCTCTTCTATAAGCTTGAATCAGTCGGCCCATTCTCCTCTGACCTCTAGCATCAACAAGGCATTTTCACCCACAGAACTGCCGCATACTGGATGTTTTTCCCTTTTCACACCATTCTTTGTAAACCCTAGAAATGATTGTGCGTGAAAATCCCAGTAACTGAGCAGATTGTGAAATACTCAGACCGGCCCGTCTGGCACCAACAACCATGCCACGCTCAAAATTGCTTAAATCACCTTTCTTTCCCATTCTGACATTCAGTTTGGAGTCCAGGAGATTGTCTTGACCAGGACCACACCCCTAAATGCATTGAAGCAACTGCCATGTGATTGGTTGATTAGATAATTGCATTAATAAGAAACTGAACAGGTGTTCCTAATAATCCTTCAGGTGAGTGTATATGGCAGCCGAAGTGAGAGGGGAAGCAAAGCACAAAGGACTGCTAGTAGAAAGTTAGCTGCTAGGTCACAGTGCTTGACTAAATGCTGTGTATACTCCAACCCTACAGCCGGTATGTTATATTAGGTTAAAATCCAGTAGTTGATGCTCACTTGTAGCTTAGAGATCTAAGCTATCGAAACTATTAGATGAAAAACAGTATAAAAATCTGCATCACTTACCCTTCAGTGCACGACCAATTTCTGGTTTGTCACGCCCATATGCCGTCCTCATCATCCTAAAACAAACACAGTATACACATGCAGAATGTCTTCTGTAAGTTTGCACATTTATATGAACGTATGTATTCACTTAATTTTTGTTCACAGTATAGGTATATCTGAAAAAAGATGTATTGATTGTTCCTGATCAGCTGATTTTATTGATATTTTGGAGCACCAAACAAACTCAATCCCTACTCTAAACCGAACCACTTCTCAACAGTATCAATGAGTTGGTTTGGGTGAGAATGTGTCGGACCTGCTCCGGTGGAGGCGAGATCAGTTCTCGCTGCTGTCCGTGATGAGAATGATGGGAATACTGTGGATGAACGTGTCCGTCTTCATAATGTTCTGACATGTGCTTCATCCGACTATGTGCCTGATGGACAGGATACAAATATCAGTCACACTTAAGTGTCCTAAACTACAACGTACTAACATAATAAAATAAGTACAAAGTGCTTATCTTGTTGATGTTGTGTTGTAAAATACTATTGACGCGGATACAGGTGAGGTTAGGGCAGGATTGGTGGTTTTGGTTTGCCATTTTCAACCACTTCCATGTCCTCTAATCAGTGATTTTATATAGAGTCAGACTCCTCTTACTTATAAAGATGCAGATGTAGGTTCCACTGCATTTCTCTAGTGACAGTACACTTGAACATTTATACATAAATATGTGTGTCGGCACACCAGTTCCCATCTGTGTGTCTTTTTCTCGTTGAAGATTATTGACTCATGCGGAGTGTTAAACAGATAATGGCTACTTCCCTGAAATTCCTTCTTTCGTTCCCAACTGTTTACAAGTCATCTGTTTGGCCTAAAGACAACATTCCCACAAACCCACTCAGACACTGACTCACAAACAGTCTTGGTTTCTAATAGCTTAGTACATTATGTTAGTTTCCATTAATGATGGTTACGGGCAGTGTTTATTCCTAAAGCTTAGTGATATATATATATATATATATATATATATATATTGTCCTAACCACATTTGTCCTGCACAGATTGAAAAGTGCTCCTTATTATGAATTAAACATCAAACATGGACGAGGAGAGATGGATTGTGCAGGTTCAGAAACAGAGAGTGACAAATCCCACAGGGAAAACGGTAAAAAACGCCATCGGAAGTAGCATCATGGAAGTCATTAAAAAACTAGATATCCTGCATGTTCACTATTAGTTTTATGCTTTTCATCTATGCATTGTGTTGTTAATGTAAGAGGGTGAATAAAAATCTAGCACTCTTTGATACACTGATTTGATTTGAACATTTTCATATTCAGTTGCAGGGTTGAGGAGTAACGAAATACAAGTAACTTAGTGACGTATTTAAAATACAAAATTCGAGTGACTGTATTTCATTACAGTTACATTTTAAATGGGTGGTAATCAGATTACAGTTACATCTGAAAAGTGTTTTAGATTACCAAAGTGATTACTTTGAGTTTTAATGTCATTTAAACAGCAATTGGTGATTCTCTGACTCTGACCGTCTGAAAAAGAGGAGTTAAGTTTCATGTTTTGTGAGTCATTTTATAATTCACTCGTCACTGCAACTTTTTCTCACAATTTGTTTTTTTCCCTCACAATTGTGAGTTTGCATTTCACAATTCTGACTTCTTTTTCTCAGAATTGCGAGATTTAAAAAGATTGAAAGTTACAAAGTCAGAATTGGGAGATATAAACTTGTGAATTGTGAATTTAGTATGTGAGTTTATATCTCATAATTCTGACTTTTCTCAATATTGTGAGTTTATATCTCATAATTCTGTCTTTTCTCAATATTGTGAGTTTAAATCTCATAATTCTGACTTTTCTCGATATTGTGAGTTTATATCTCATAATTCTGACTTTTCTCGATATTGCGAGTTTATATCTCATAATTCTGACTTTTCTCAATATTGCGAGTTTATATCTCATAATTCTGACTTTTCTCGATATTGCGAGTTTATATCTCATAATTCTGACTTTTCTCGATATTGCGAGTTTATATCTCATAATTCTGATTTTTCTCGATATTGCGAGTTTATATCTCATAATTCTGACTTTTCTCGATATTGCGAGTTTATATCTCATAATTCTGACTTTTCTCAATATTGCGAGTTTATATCTCATAATTCTGACTTTTCTCAATATTGCGAGTTTATATCTCATAATTCTGACTTTTCTCGATTTCGCATGTTTATATCTCATAATTCTGACTTTTCTCGATATCGTGAGTTTATATCTCATAATTCTGTCTTTTCTCGATATTGTGAGTTTATATCTCATAATTCTGACTTTATAACTCACAATTGCAACTTTATATCACACAATTCTGAGGGAAAAAGTCAGAATTGTGAGATTAAAAACTTGCAATGACCTTTTTTGTGTTTGTTCCACACTTATTAGTATTCCAAAGTATTCTAAAGTATTTAGATTAAGTTACTAAACTTGAGTAATGTAACGAAATACGTCACAAATGACTTTTTAAAGCATGTATTTTGTAATCTGTAGTGAAATACATTTTAAAAGTAACCCACCCAGCCCTGTTCAGTTGTCATATTGCACCTGGTCAACACACACTCTATGATCTTTCATAAGTTCGTCTGCACATTCAGTCCTGGTGGCTAATGGTAAATGAACTTGGCTTGCTGTCCTTGAACCCAAGGCTCAACTTGAGCTCAGAGACAAATGTAATGCTACAACAAATCGAGGAGGAGAAGAACTGTCGCATTGACTTCGGCTTATATACACTTTATATATAAAGTGTAACTTTATATATATTATTCACCTACATTGAAAGAATAAAACCACGAGGGAAAGTGAACTGACCTGCTGTTTTTGGTGAATCACGAACCGCTCCTTCTCTCTCCTCAAGGTCATCACGTCTTCAAGGGTCGACATGTTTCTGACAGGAGGAAGTTCTAGTAGACTGATACAGCCATCTTTTTCACTGACGGCAGCCATCAGAGCCTGTTGTCTGGTGGGAAGGTAAGGGTTACGACCTACGGTAAGTCATTACTTAAATAGAAGCAGACACAAACTCGAAATACAGTAAAACACACACACACATTCAAGAACACAGCAGGAGGACGTAGTGAGCCATCAAGAGTGTTTCAGTGATAACTCACAATCCCCTGCTCTCTTCCTGTGATCAGAAGAGAATGAAGGCCGTATGGTGCCCAATTTTGCCCAAAAGGTCAGGCAGGGAATCTTAACCAACATCTGCCTAATCATTAGACTTCTCGAAACGAATCCGTCTCTCCTACACACACACAGAAACTACTGTTTGACGCAACCCCAACAACTGTAAAAAAAAAAAAAACATTTTCGTCTGTGATTCCTGATATTTTTAATATTTGTTTCTCTTATTTTGTTTGCATTTTGCAGCGCATATTCAAGGGCATTGTTCTGAGAACACAAATGGGTTCATTTTATTTATTAGACCTGGTTACTTTTTGCGATATCTGGCAACCATTACTGGGAGCTTTAATGAGGGGAAGGTGAGCAGCGCATGAATGAGCTCTGAACCGCAGCTGTTGTCAATGCCAGCCGGTCGGGAGTTATACACACCTTATAATCACATTGTTATTTAAAGTGTTCGTTCACACAAAAATGTAATTTCAGTCATTAGTTCGTCTCCCTCATGTGGTTCTACACCCGTAAGATCTTCGTTCATCTTCAGAACACAAATGAAGATATTTTTGATGAAATCTGATGGTTCAGTGAGTCTCTATTGACAGCAAGATAATTTACACTTTCAGATGAACAGAAAGACACTAAAACATATTTAAAACAGGTCATGTGACTACAGTGGGTCAACCTTAATGTTATAAAGAGACGAGAATATTTTTAGTGCGCCAAAAAAACAAAATAACGACTTTATTCAACAATATCTAGTGATGGACGATTTCAAAACACTGATTCATGAAACTTTACGAATCTTTTAATTCGAATCAGTGATTCGGAGCGCCAAAGTCACGTGATTTCAGAAAACGAGGCTTCGTTACGTCATAAGTTATTTACAATTTCAACAGTTCACGTGACTTTGGCAGTTTGATACGTGAACTGAATCACTGATTAAAAATAAAAGATTCGTGAAGCTTCATGAATCAGTGTTTTGAAATCGTCCATCACTAGATATTGTTGAATAAAGTCGTTATTTTGTTTTTTTGGCGCACTAAAAGTATTCTCGTCTCTTTATAACATTAAGGTTGAACCACTGTAGTCACATGACCTGTTTTAAACATGTTTTAGTGTCTTTCTGTTCATCTGAAAGTGTAAATTATCTTGCTGTCAATAGAGACTCACTGAACCATCGGATTTCATCAAAAATATCTTCATTTGTGTTCTGAAGATGAACGAAGATCTTACGGGTGTAGAACCACATGAGGGAGACGAACTAATGACAGAAATGAAATTTTGGGTGAACGAACACTTTAAGTGTAGCTGGTGGAGATTGAACATAAACCAAAACGAAAATGAAATCAAGTTCAGTCGTTCTGAACAGAGACACTCATTTGAAATGACCATTAACCGGTTAATGATATTTTATCGTTCTGTTTAAGATTTTAATTTGCCAATTATGAATTCAAATAGAAGTTTTTATCAACTGTTACAAAGGTTATTGTAGCTGTGTGCTCAGTTTTACTGTGGTGTAATATATTTGGCCAAATTTGTGTTATAAAAGACGAAGTGTTAAGCACAGGCTGAATGACCCCGTTCACACCAATAAAGATTACTATATTTGCATCCACACAACGAACGATCTGTTTATTCTTCGTTTTTTTTGTTTGCTTGTTTGTTTGTTTTTTACCTTTCTTGTTGAATTCACACGGTTTTATCCAGCAGATGTCCTCAGCATGCTCTGTTCATGTGAATAGCTAGTGTAATCGATCTAATCTAACAGTGAATTTAGCTGACCAAGTCAATATAGTGGAATAAAAACAAGCCTAGAAGTCTTTTTCACTGCAGCTTCAAAGGAAGCACGATGTTGTAGAAACTCCCGCTCGATATCTGAGGTGATTTTATGTGACACTGTTTTATGATTGCTAGCATGACATAATGATCTCATAGTTAATACTTAGCCTTTAATGAACGATTGTTTTCCATATATCCATTTTCTTTAAAGTGTACTTTTGTGAAACTGTGGTGGCATTTTCTGGAACTCTGACATTAACTTCTCCACAATGTATAATCAGGGATGGGTATGTTACTTTTAAAATGTATTTCACTACAGATTACAAAATACATGATTTAAAAAGTAATTTGTAACGTATTTCTTTACTTTACTCAAGTTTAGTAACTTAATCTAAATACTTTAGAATACTTTGGAATACTAATAAGTGTGGAACAAACACAAAAAAGGTCATTGTGAGTTTTTATCTCACAATTCTGACTTTTTCCCTCAGAATTGCGTGATATAAAGTTGCAATTGCGAGTTATAAAGTCAGAATTATGAGATATAAACTCACAATATTGAGAAAAGTCAAAATTATGAGATATAAACTCACAATATTGAGAAAAGTCAAAATTATGAGATATAAACTGACAATATTGAGAAAAGTCAAAATTATGAGATATAAACTGACAATATTGAGAAAAGTCAGAATTATGAGATATAAACTCACAATATTGAGAAAAGTCAAAATTATGAGATATAAACTGACAATATTGAGAAAAGTCAGAATTATGAGATATAAACTCACAATATTGAGAAAAGTCAGAATTAGGAGATATAAACTCGCAATATTGAGAAAAGTCAGAATTATGAGATATAAACTCACAATATTGAGAAAAGTCAAAATTATGAGATATAAACTCACAATATTGAGAAAAGTCAAAATTATGAGATATAAACTCGCAATATTGAGAAAAGTCAGAATTATGAGATATAAACTCACAATATTGAGAAAAGTCAGAATTATGAGATATAAACTCGCAATATTGAGAAAAGTCAGAATTATGAGATATAAACTCACAATATTGAGAAAAGTCAGAATTATGAGATATAAACTCGCAATATTGAGAAAAGTCAAAATTATGAGATATAAACTCACAATATTGAGAAAAGTCAGAATTATGAGATATAAACTCACATACTAAATTCACAATTGCAAGAAAAAAAGTCAGTATTGCAAGTTTATATCTCCCAATTCTGACTTTATAACTTGCAATTGTGAGTTTAAATATCGCAATTCTGAGAAAAAGAAGTCAGAATTGTGAAATGCAAACTCACAATTGTGAGGAAAAAAACAAATTGTCAGAAAAAGTTGCAGTGACGAGTGAATTATAAAATGACTCACAAAACATGAAAACAGTGGAAAACATGAATCTTAACTCTACTTTTTCAGACGGTCAGAGTCAGAGAATCACCAATCGCTGTTTAAATGACATTAAAACTCAAAGTAATCACTTTGGTAATCTAAAACACTTTTCAGATGTAACTGTAATCTGATTACCACCCATTTAAAATGTAACTGTAATGAAATACAGTGACTCAAATTTTGTATTTTAAATACGTCACTAAGTTACTTGTATTTCGTTACTCACCCTGGTTGTCCGCCATTTTAAATGCACGAAAGCTTAAATTATTCTGATTGGCTGTAAGTGTTTTATCATCAACAGCTGGAAAAAAATATCAATATCAATATCATCTCTGTTCTCTTTTCTGATTTTTAGAACTATATCTTTTATTGTTCTTGATATGAACGGTCCTTAAGACACTCTTCTCCACTCCACAAGAACATTACATTAGAGTTCACATACATCATGTTTTGTACAAAGAAAACAGTTTTTTATCGACCGCTGCACTGCAAACAAGACAATCTCGATAAATGCGTGCAGGACCTCTGATTTCAAACTATTCACAGAGATCTTTCCACCATCTCGATACAGTGAAAGTGAAGTTGATTTTGTGACTTTTTACCAGTACCATGAGTCTCTGCTCACTTAACGAATACAGACTCATGGAAGGAAAGAGGAGCATGAACATTGACAGCCGAAAACAATCAGGTCAGTTTCCGCTCACACTCACTTTAACTGCAGGATCTCTGTGAGCTGTTTGCTGTGATCCGCTCGGATCCTGCTCAGCTCACCATCACGTTCAGACAGAGCGTTCTGCGTCGACGACAACTGCAGCCGTGTGACGTCCAACTCTTTTCTGGTTTTGTCTAGAGCCGCCATCAAATCGTCCATCTAAGAGGGACGATTCAAGGTTGTTTATCACACAATATCCATATATATCATCAATGATAGACAAACACAATCTGACTAAACTGACACATAAACAGCTGGACAAATTTATATTGAAAACACACTGGAAAAAGTAGGTGAAGCTCTTTGCTATATCTCCTCCAAAAGATTACTGGAGTCAATTCAGGAGATGGGATCGGTGCTTTTCCCTTTAAATAAAGACAAACGAAGCGTAGCTACTGACAAATCTGTTCATCTGACGACAGACTGGTCTGAACAAGTGTTGCCAAAAATATATATATCAAAATCTCACGGTATGATGGTATAAAGTCCACGATATGATGTATTACGATATATTTTTTTAAAAAAAAGACAAATGAAGACTTGAAAAAATGTCATATCCTGTCCTCTTTTCAAGTGTTTTTTTTTCAAATGGACGGCTCATGGTTGGTTCATGTTAGTTAATACATTAAAAATTATTGTAAAGTCAACACAAATAAGATGCTTGAACACACATGTAAGATCCAGACAGGTGAAACAGAATATTTCTGTAAGTTGGATTCATGAAGACTTCACTTTTTTTTTAATCATTTTTACAGTAATTTGCCGCCACCTAATGGCGTAACAATGCAATCGATACAGTCGTTATTTTAAGCACCCAGTTCCTTTCAAAAGGTGATTTATTATATTGTGATCGGTAATGTAGACATTAGAAGAACAGCTCTCTAGTACCAAATTGAGCTCTTTTTCGTGGCTTATTGCGCTTAAACGGTCAAATACTTAAAGTTATGTCAAAATGCCCATCTTGCCGTGTATTCAGATAAATACAGTCAGTTTTGGAACGTAAATAGTTGAGAGGAAGCATGTTTTGTGACAGTATGTCGGATCCGTGCATCAGCTCTTAAAGTGACAGCAGCCTAATAAATCTGCTGCTGTCTGTCATGTTAATCAAAGACCAAAAGAATCACTCTTGACTGAAAAACTTTTGTAACTTTAACTGTAAGTGTAACGGAGGCCAGCCTCCTCCAACCTCACTCCTCTGACCTCAAGAGATGCTCATGCCGGAAGCGCGGGTTCGAGGCTCGCTCAAAGCGAGCCACGTAGAGGAGTTACATAAGCAAGAATCTGTTTTTAATTTTTACAATAAAAAACTATTCAGTGTTGAGTGTTCAGTTTACTTTAATTTCTGTAGTATTTCTTACCTGAAAACTACTGTTTCACCCCCCAAAAACGTGTTTATTTCAGTTCTCCTTACGCTATTGTTTGCAATTTGTTTATTTGTTCTTATTTTATTACTGACTGTTTACTTGTCTCCCTGTGCTGTGTGTAAGATATTGCAACAAAATTACCCAAATTATCAAAAAAATATGAGATAATAACAAATGATGTGTATGGCGGAATGGCAGTTTTCCTTTCCATCAAAAATTAAGGTATCATATCAAATTTGTGAATTCCATTATCGTGACAACACTAGTGTCAACTACACTTTGGTCTTTAAAAATGCATTTCAGAAATCTACAAACCTGGAAAGTGCCACAAAAGCACAACCAAAGACCCGGATCAGGAATCCACACTATATCTCAGACTAACTAACTAATTCTGGTTTCGACTCTTCTTAGGAAGTGGCATCATTCTGATCTATTTTTGTCCTTAATCTAGGATTCACATGTGCTGGATTATCTGTTCTAAAATAAACTGGGTGAGAATATATCAGCAATATAAAGCCATGTTCAATTTCTGAGCAAAGTTATAATCCGTCAGAATTTACACAGAATATTCTTACCTGTCTTTGAGTATTGGGAGTCATTTCTCCTGCTTGGCCGGGGTTCACAGACTGCTTTAGGTTCTGCTCCTTCACTTGTCTGCAACAACACAGTATATTTGAATGATTCCATAGAAAGCTCTTTGTATCGTATCGTTTGGGTTTATTGCCACTGTTGCCGATGAGAACAAAACTTGAACTGAGCTGAACGGCTGAAGGGCTAGAAATACAATTCTTTTTTCCTTGATTCATGAAAATCTTGCCAGCATTTTGAAAACCTACTTTTACGAACTCATCCTAGACGGTTCGTCCGATTTTCGACAAAATTGACATCATCTACTGACCGTGCTGGCAAAAAGTTATTAAAAGCTTTTTGATAAACCCAACCGTTGCCAAATAACGTGCAAACGCATTCGACGAAATGGACGTGAAGGTATATCTCCGCAATGCTTTAGCGTATTGACACGAATCTTGGTATATCGCAAGCATGTCAAAAGCTACTTGCAGCGTTTCGGCATAGTGCCACCTACTGGTCATATTTACTGAACGGTTTTTGCTCAAATATCATAAAACTCAATCATAAAAGCATTTTGAATTTTGCTGTAAAATGCTGTATGCTCATGCTCGGAAGGTACTAAAAGTTCACTCAAAAAAACTTGCTAATATATATATAAATATTGCTACTTAGCTTTTTATTGCATATTTTATTTGAAAACGGTCTTAGATTCCCTGAGTCATACCAAGAAAAATGAACCAATTATGGCAGAGTCGGTCGAAACGTTATCCGCCATTTTGAATTGTCTTGAAAACCTTCTTTTTCAAACTCCTCTAAGACCAAGACTGTCTGATTTTCACTAAAATTGGCTCACATCATCTTCAGTCCGTGCTGGCAAAAAGTTATTCAAAGCTTTTTGATAAACCCAACCGTTGCCAAATAACGTGCGAACGAATTTGACGAAATGGACGTGAAGCTGTACCTCCGCAGTGCTTTAGCGTATTGAGACGAGTTTTGGTACATGTCATCACAAGCATGTCCAAAAGCTACTGGCAGCATTTTGGCACAGTGCCACCTACTGGTCAGGAGATAAGAGTTATATTTACTTGTAACTTCTGAATGGTTTGCCCAAAAATTATTGATCTGAATCATAAAAACATTTTGAATTTTGCAGAGTTTTGTATCGTAAAATGCTGTATTTTATGAACACATTAGCGTATCGTTACGTAACTTGGTGTGTGTCATCTGAATCATGCTCGGAAGGTACTCAAAAAGTTCACTCAAAAAAACTTGCTAATATATAGAAATATTGCTATTTTATTGCATATTTTATTTGAAAATGGTCTTAGATTCCCTGAGTTATACCAAGAAAAATGAACCAATTATGGCAGATTAGGTCGAAACGTTATCCGCCATTTTGAATTGTCTTGAAAACCTTCATTTTTAAACTCCTCTAAGACCAAGACTGTTTGTCCGATTTTTACCAAAATTGGTTTGGATTGTTATGAGACCATGCGAGCAAAACGTTGGTGCCAAGCTGTTTCTGAGGCCAAACTTTATATGTGCCATTGTGGTCTCCACACACTGAGCAGAAATCTTCAGTTTGACAGCGCCACCTATTGGTCAAAAGTGATTCAGTCATATTACTAGTGGTTGTGTTTGATTTTCTCACATTGGAATACTGATCCAAATAATTAGTATGATTTGGTAATACTTCAGTCATTACTAGTGTGTCACCATGACCTTCACTTTAGAACTAATTATACATTATGCATTATTTCCATTAATTATGAACCTGCATATAGTAGTTCTTAGTAGTTCTCTGGGAGGAATGAAAAAACACATTCAACTGAGACCTATTACTTACTAATTCATTAATCAGAGTTTCTTGTTAGTTAATAGTAATTACTACAGTGTTAATAATGCATTACTCATTTGTTCCGATGTAGATATTCATTTATGAAGGACATTAATGTAACTCTTTTGCAGATACATGCGCAGCTGATCGCACGTGTAATCTATAACGCACAATTTAGCCAGCAAAATTTTTGATCATTAAAAAAAATATCGATACCCTTTGTCTTAATATACTGATGCCAAAGGTTTCTCATTGAAAGCAGTGGACTTAATGGTGATATCGTTAAACAAACACTGATTTTTTTCGTCCGTATAGTTGTACAGTGACAGTAGTGGACACCTTGGGAGAGAGAAAGGTTTGGATGATAACTGACCAATGATAAAATAATCGCTGTTTTTTTTCTTTACTATAAAGATCTAAACAAAGACGTCTCGTCAGAAATACGGTAACACCTGTAACGTATCGTGCTACGTTACGCATCGTAAACGTAACGAGATATGGTTGTGTACCTCTCCAGCTCGATGATCCTCTTGTCCTGCTCCAGACGTTCAGACTGCAGCTCCCGCAGAAGAGCCAGCACTCTCTGGACTTCAGCATTGGACTTCTCCTCTTCCTCTTTATGACGGACAGCTTCCGCCTGGAGAACCTGCAGCCGCTCCGACAGCTCCGGATTCCAGCGAGCGACACGCTCCGCTTCACACGCCTTCACTCCAGCCAAACAAACACAAGGTCAGCAAAGTTTATATTCTTACATCTGGTAAAAATTCTAACTATGTCTCATTTTTTCATACAAACCACAGTCAGAGATCGAAGGTTATCTAATTAATGGAAATATAAAACCACAAATTACAGTAAATATTAAGGTAAAACAAATAATGACAGGTAAAAACATGCAATTCTGGGTGGTTCATCTTACCCCAAAGGTCTAATTAAATATTAATTTTTACTCCACAAACCTAAAAACCTATTAATTTGTCCATAAAGCCCTCATTAAAAGACTCAAAACGTGATATTCAACATAATTCAATGTTACAGATCACAAAACTAGATCAATTAAACTCAACAGAGTTTCAACTAAAAACAAAAAACTTTTTATGCATTTTGGCGGTTCATTTACATGACAGCGGAGTTGTTGAAAAAACTTTAAAAAAGGGTTCAGAGTAAACATTAATTTATGAAAACGTTGACGGCAGGCATATTACGTGCTCAGTCTATAGGCGCGTGCTTTTTCTTTACAAAGCGCCATCTACTGGTCCGGCAGCAGAATACAGCGTTTTTAGTCGATTTTGCGGATCGTTTTGACAATTGTCGTATGTACACCAAAGCGCAAAAGAAAAACTTTTCTGTTTTTCGTGCATCGTTGTAGTTCCCTAAATCATACAAAAGATGGCATTCAGATAAAATTACAAAATTGACCCTACACAAAGCCCCGCCCCCTTTAGTTACTGTTGCTATGCCGCTCTCACGCCACACATCATGTTCTTACGCAGTGAAAAACACATCGCGGAGCAAAGAGGACACTGACAACGTATGAAACAGTTTCATAATTCAAATATTGTAATGTTTTAAAGCAGTTGAATCAATAAATAGCGTCTAGTGTGTGTTTAATGTGTGGTGACAGATCGCTGTAGCTCCTCGTGAAGCGATCATCTCTTCATACTAGTTCATTTATAGCATCAAATAAACATGAATGAACATCAGAAGGAATGTTGTTTCAAGACGTGATTCAAGTTCACCAACGTTAATCTACTAACTCCCCTGACCGCTTTGACCGACAAAATGGCGGATTTTAGGTTATGATTGGTCAGATCGCCTGTCAATCAAACTGCCGGTGAAGGGTCAATTATGACCTGATGCACGGATCCAATATACTGTTACACATGTGTTTTCTTTCTCAACTGTTTACATTCACTTCAAACATCACTGACTGTGTTTACGTGAATACTCGCCAAGACTGGCATTTGACTTTATTTTGTGTGAATTTGACGCAATAAGTGGCGAAAAAGAACTCAATTTAGTACTGAGTACTTTGACGGACAAAATGGCGGATTCGGGGTTATGATTGGGCAGATCACCTGTCAATCAAACTGCCGGTGAAGGGTCAATTATGACCTGATGCACGGATCCAATATACTGTTACACATGTGTTTTCTTTCTCAACTGTTTACATTCACTTCAAACATCACTGACTGTGTTTACGTGAATACTCGCCAAGACTGGCATTTGACTTTATTTTGTGTGAATTTGACGCAATAAGTGGCGAAAAAGAACTCAATTTAGTACTGAGTACTTTGACGGACAAAATGGCGGATACGGGGTTATGATTGGTCAGATCGCCTGTCAATCAAACTGCCGGTGAAGGGTCAATTAACAATAGCATGTTATCTTACCCTGTCTTAATGTTTTAGACTGAATGTATGACTTAAAGTGATAGCTCAGACATCCACATAATTAAAAACAACACTAAAATAAGAGTCAATCAGATGCTCTTGAAAGTTGTTTTCATTACTATAATAACAGTAGGCGTTTTAATTCGCACCCTACATTATGTATATGATGCTGATGATACAGAGTAAAGTTAAAGTTGAGTCTGTTTAACTCCCTCCATGTTGTCAGTAAAAATAAAAAAAAATTGAAGTAAAAATAATAATCTCTGAACGATGTGTTTTTTTCAGTTATGCATGTATGCTTGTTTAGATATTCTATCATGTACAGAAAGCTAAATTGCTCACATAATCAAAAGTTATGTAATGAGTAATGAGTGTA
This sequence comes from Zacco platypus, assembly GCA_038088235.1. Taxonomy (NCBI): domain Eukaryota; kingdom Metazoa; phylum Chordata; class Actinopteri; order Cypriniformes; family Xenocyprididae; genus Zacco; species Zacco platypus. The sequence continues at coordinate 30,154,922 of CM076073.1, forward strand.
GAACAAACACAGACTAAGCAAAGCAAAATCTCAGGTGTCAAAGACTTTCTTTGTTCTTACTTTGAACATAATGTTACTC